>JAABKJ010002006.1:0-29010 GCA_011634705.1 Andricus grossulariae
TCATTATGATCTCGAAAGTCAAATGATCGTTGGAGCAAAATGATCTGCAACAAAAATGATCCTTTTTTTTACTGTGTTGAGATACAGAAATAAACATGACATGCATTTGATGTAATAATGTTGAACATAATGTAGAAAAGTTCAGAATTCGGACAAAATCGAGTGCAAAGCACGAGATTCGTGATGAGAATGTGTTCGTTAAAGCCAAATGAGCTTTAACAAAAGAGAACTCACAATCACCAAATTACAGTTGTCGATGATTTGACCTTTAATTTTGAAAGGTCTGGGCGTAAATGTAGGGGAAATACAAAGACCAAGCGCGTAGCGCGAGGTAAATACATCAGCGAGCGCGAAGCGCGAGAACCAACAGTCACGCGCCCTAGGCGCGCTCAAACTTGCGAGCTAAGCGAGTCGCGCACGTAGCCCGCGATGAGAATGTGCTCGAACAGCGGGCAGATTTTTTTAATTGGAGATGCATACTTTGTATTAAAAACTCAACTATTTGGTTAAAAGTCCATTTCTGATCTCATTTCTGTGATACCCCACGATCATTTTGAGACCAAAAGCAAAAAAACCCAAAGGGGGATTTTTGCATAAACTTGATTTTTTTGTTTGGGGGTTTTTATGTATATTTTCATGGAAGTAACTCCAAAGTAAAGTTTTTTTGGCTTGAAGTCTGTGATTTGGCACCCACAGAAAATATCCCAATGTCGCATACCTTCTGGCACTTTGAACTTATTAAAATTATTTGAAACAAGTGCCTTTAGAATTTATTTTTTAGTGAAAATTTGTCTGAGATCTTTTAAAAATGCTTCTATAAATTAGTTTATGTCCTCTGCATCACATATGAAATTTGTATTTATATACGTTATATTACATCCAGGACTCAACCTCTAGTTCACTGAAAATAGTTTTGAGTTATTTATAACATTCAATTATGTTTAGTTCAAATGAATTTGAAAGTTTTAAGAGAAATGGTATCAGTAAAAAGTTAGACAAACTAAATTTTAAACTTTGTTATTAGTTATCACAAAAGAAATTTTTCTTTGTTTGGAGTAAAATATCTGTAATTACTCGTTATACCTGGATAACTGAACACAGGGACTAAACCACCCCCAATCGTGAAACAATCGTGTTTCCTGAAGCGATATATTAAATTTTTTTTTCTTTGAAACTCATGAGCAAACCATTAAAAAGGTCAATTATAATTGACTGAATACAGAAAAGTTGAAAAACTATCCTTAGGAATGAAAATAAACAACCATTTTTGATTCTCAACCCGGCTTCATGGGAGTGGAAAAGTGTTACACGGACGTAGGGGTGGGTCATATAGACCCGCTTATTAGATATGAATTACACCAGTACTTTATTAATAAAAAAGGCGTATATCTGTAATGGAGTCTGAATTTCTGCCCCGAACGCATATATAAATAACAATGTTTTCTATTAATTTTACAAACAAAAATTTTCCATATGATGGGTAATTTCTAAATTCTTTACTTTCAATATTTCTGAATTCAGTCCAGGCTACACCAAAATAAAAAACTAATATGCAGCTCCAGGTACTGAGAAGAACGGCAAAGTCGCACGCATAGTAACCAAACTTCAAACAAAATAAAATTTGCCGGGTCTCACAGACCCAACCTCCATGACGGCGGGTTAAGCCTAATCTGATTCTAAATCTAAATTTTTGTTATATTAAATGAAGGTTTAAACTCGCATCAATTGCAGTGGTCATTAGTGACTACAATCGATTTGACACATTCCATTGTTGCAGAAAAAACATGATGTCAAATTTTTAGGTAGGTAGTGTTTGATACTGGGCACTAAATAGGAATATTAAACAAGAATAATATATGTAGGAATTCACAAAAATGATAACACATAAAACAGAGTACGAAGCTTACCCTTGATGAGATGCATTATTGAATGTATTCGGGTCGGATAGCATTTTCTTGAAGTCAGTTTCGACTTTGTGATGAATCCGTTTATCACTGTATTTTTTGCAGTCAACCAATATATGATATAGAGGCAGAAACTTCACAGAGATCACATTTTTCTAGCCCAGTTCTAGTTATTAAGTGGGTGTCCGATTCTCATCCTAGTCAGCGTCACTTGGTCTCTACGGCTTTCTAAGATGATTTGATTTTGTTGAGAAAAAATCGTCTCTTACCATGTGCAGCTTCGTATTGTTGGAGGATTTCCAATGATCATTTCAGAGGGTTTTGACAGGTTAAAGTATATAGTTCTTGAAGTCTTTGTGATGTTCAGGAACCGTCATATTAGCACAGGGTGTAGTGTAATTATATCACTTTAGGGTAAAAACAATAGTGTTCCTCATTTGGACCCCTGATCCGGATTAGGTTCTCTTGCCCTAGTTTATCTTGGATTGAATAGTTTTTCAAAGTCATTGAGAGGTCTTGTTCTTGTACGATTGGTGCAATTGAAGTTATTTCCTTTGCAGATAGGTAAAGTGTATTTTATAGCCTTCAACCCTTCAATTACCTGAATGTAAGTACACTGCACGAGCACCATGTGCATCTTACATCAAACAATGAAATAAGCGACAGCAACAATAATAGATAGACTTGCATAATGTAACATTACAGCGGCACTATATTTGCTTTGGTTCTACTCGCAAACAATTAAAAGCATTCACCAGTTGGATGGTTCGACGTTTAGCAGAGGCCGAGATTCGAAAGTGGTACATCGTTAAATTATTGCTGATCTAACAATAACGCTCTTTCCGCGTACCCTGCCTGCACCATCGCGCATTAGGCCCTCGCCTTATTCCTATGGGTACAATACTATGTAGGTACGCGGACCATCGCATCGACCTGATCGTGCCTCACCAATAAAAACACAATCGCGATGCAATCATCGCTCATCGGAATAACGATGATTTGCATTATTCAAAGGCACGAACGAATCGTACGAACGATCGTGAGTCATCTTCGTGAAAGACTGGTACCCCTGATTTTTGATTTTTTTCTCAAACTCGTCCGTCTGCTGTCATCCGTCAATTTTTCACGAAATGTCCGACAAATTGCCATTCTTAGTTACTCTGCAAAGGAAGGTTTGCTTTATATAATAATTACATAAAATAATTGTATCGAAAATAATTAGCGGATACATTTTCCAGAAGAGTGAAGAAGTTATGGGTGAAAATGAAAAAGTTGACAATATCGTATCTCTTAGGGTAATCCTTAAACTAGTGCTCCGCTTTTGACTGGTTAAACTTTGGAACTTTCCATCGTTTTCAACTTCTTTGTTTTTTTAAACTAACTTCAGTTCAGGCCCTGAAATTTTGGGTAGTGCGTCAAAAACACTTTGTATAGTCTGGATTTAAAAGTATTTAGTCCGAAATCAAAAAGTGCAGTGGAAAATTCATTTTATCTTCTAAGAACATTTTTGAGTTTTCTAACCTAATATTTTACAAGTATTAAAAATAAGCTTCAATGTTTATTTAAACTATTATTCATTAGTCTATCTGCCCCCCCCCCAACCTATTCTCGTTTTTTCCATTAAAAACGAACTGAATTAATAGAGCCCAAAAAGAAAATCCAACTATTTTTTGTTGAGATAATTCTTTCTGGTTGAATATTCTACTATTATATTTTTGGTTGAGAATGCATCTTTTTTGCTTGAACATTTGATTATTTACTTAAAAATTTAATTACTTAGATGAAAAATAAACAATTTTATTAAAAAGCTAGCCTTTTTGGCTGAAAATTCGTCTTTTTGGGTTGAAGGTTCAACTATTTTAGTAGACAATTAACTATTGGTAGAAAATTAATATTTTTCTTTTGAAAATTCAACTGTTCTGTGGAAAAATTCAACAATTTGGTTGAAATTTTGTTTCTTTCATGATTAAAAAATTCTTTTTGGTTGAAAGATTCAACTCTTTCAGTAGAAATTTCAGTTTCCTTAATGAAAAATGCAACTGTTTGATTAAAACTAATCGGTTTTGGTTGAGGATTTTACTATTTTGTTGACAATTTGTTTTCTGTTTTTTTTTTTTTTTTTTTTTGGTTGAAAGTTATTTTTTTTAACTGAAAATTTAACTTTTCGCTTCTCGGTTGAAAATAATCTTTTTTAGTTCAAAATTCAACTATTTGATTGAAAATTGGACTTTTTTGGTTGACAATTCATGTTTTTAGTTTAAAATTGAACTATTTGGTTGAAAATTCGTCTATTTTGTTGAAAGTGAAATATTTTTACTAGAAATGTCAGGAATTCAGAGCGTTCCAAATAGCATTAATTATACTACCCCTATTAATTTTTTTGAAAGAATTCATCCCCTTATTTTCATGAAAAATGTCTTTATTTTCCCTCTTTTTAGAGAATTTTCACCTGTTATCGATTAAGATGATTTTTTTGTTCTTTTTGTGAATCATCTTATTAGCTACAAAGCAAGTGCTGACGTTGGAAATTATACATTGAATACACATAATAATTCAACTTTCTAAGGGGTTGTTTTCACCCATAAGGGTCGTTCATAACAACTGTCTTGTATCGAATCTTTTTCTCAGTATTTATTCAATTTGAAATGCCTCAAATTTCTCAATTGAAAACTGTGCAAAGCTCGAGAATTAATATTTCAGTTTTAAGATGGTAATTTTTCATTTCTAAGGGGGGGGGGGTAAACTTCCTTACAGTTTTTTTTATATGATTGGCAGTTTTTACACCAAATGGAAGCTTTTTGAGGGGTGATCTCATAAATCAAAGAAATTTTTGTTTCCATTTAAGCCACCCTAGTTTAGGGTGGTTTAAAAAACAGAAAATTTGAGAAAGTTACGGTGCACCCTTATATATTTTTTTTATTCATGAAAAAAGATTACTACATAAATTTGAGGCAAATCGGAGTATATTTAGTGCCCAGAAAACGGCGTTAGAACTTTAATACAGAATATTTCTTGAATTAATAGAGATCAATGATTCTAGGTCTCTGAATTCGTCTTGGTTCTCTCTATATTAATTTGAGATTATTCATGAAATACAACAATCTTAACACATGACCAACAATATAGAACATACACGGAATAAATTTTTGTTTATTAAATTTATGAATACACTCGTATTTTTCTTGCAAATCTTTGAAAGTTATTAATTGTTTCAAGGGCACTCAATACATATTATCTGTTTAAGTAGCATTCAACAATAAAAACGTTTAAAACACAACATGCTTTGTATTGTTGAGGTTTATATTTTCAATTGATTTTTATCAAATATCTCTCATAAGGCTTCAGGGGTTAACTTTTCACACTTTTTAAATCCATTTTAAATCCCTTTGCAATCGTTTTTTTCTTGCGCCTGAAAACAGTTTTTAGTGATCACCTACAATTTAAAATATTAGGTGCTTTTCTTCTTCGCTCTTTATGGCCGGAATATGGAAAGTATTTGCAGGAGCAACATCTTGTTCAGCACAGTCATTGCATTTTAATGATTTTATTGTCACACTTGTTTCCTGAAAAGGTTTAAGCATTTACCATTTTTCAACATCTTTTTTTGAAAAATGAGGTGTCCAATTTTAGACTGTCAAATGAAAAATAAGATGCAGGATGACTTCTTAGCGATGTTATATTTCCCTTCGTACTGAATGGATACAATTTGTTTCTGATATTCGGAGTATTCTTTTAAATGACAAACCATTTGAAAAGGAAGCTCAAATACCATGAATGTTGATGAACTACAGTGAGAAGTATTGTAGAAATTTTTCCTGGTATAGAAATTTTGCTTGATACTTCATGAGAGGTATGTTGTAAAAAACAATTGAAAATATAACATCCAACAATACAAAAAATATTGTGTTTCACATGTTTTCATTGTTTAATGTTACTTGAGCAAACAATTTACATTCAATACACTTTAAGCAATCAATAACTTTCAAAATATTGATTTTCAAGAAAATCGCAATAGTAATTAAAAATTGTGCAGATTTGCAAAAGGAATACGACTGTATTGTCATATGTTCAGATTATTGTAATTTATAAATCGTCTCAGATCATAGAGGAAATGAAGACAAATTCAGTGACCCGATGGGTTATTTACTTCTGAAATCATTCTAATCCCGCGATCCATAAATCTTTAAAAATCGGAATTATCGATTGACCCTTAGTTCACAAAACAATTTATACCATTAAATCTCGATTAAAAAATTTAGTATCCTTTAAAATATTCAAATTGAAATTCGTTTATTTTATGCTGAAGTGTTCAATATGCTTTAAAACTGCATATATCCAAGCTTATAGGTTCAATAATTCTATAATATTGGATAACCAGTTAGATGGTTTTCCCTATATGACACTGTTTGAATTTTTCTTCTATCTCTGGCGTCTTTGAAATAAAATATTTGCCTATTTTATGAGGAATCATCTGAAATAGATTTATCATGTTTTTTTGCTTACTTCTCAAATATACACCGGGTCGCCTAAAATCTATACAGTAATCTTTTTTCATGATTTAGAAAATAAAAATATTAAGGTGCACTTTAACTTTTTAAAAATTGATGTTTAATAAACCACCCTTCCTAGTATTTATAATACTTCTTTTTCATAAGGAAAGAATTAAAATTAATGTATCACTATAAAAATAACTCTAATTCGTATAAGGCTATGAAATATTTCGATAAATAATGATGAAATCTTCGAAGACTTGTTGCTGTCATCAGGAAGATATTCCGTTAGGATGAGTTAAAAGGAGCCTCCAATCTGTAATCCTAGGAGGAGACACAATTGAATAGTGGTGTTCGCTCGTGGGCGGATCATAATTCGATTGTTTCTTTATCGCGATCATTCTCCCTCTCCCTCTCTCCCTCTTTCACTCTTTCTCTTTTTGTCGTGCTATGGCACAAGTACAGACAATCTCACCACCAAAGGTAACGGAGGTACTGTATGTACATGCAAACCTCCGAGAATCTCGGTTGCTCAGTGGGTGCGCTGAGAATGCTTGGCACCTCCTCCATCGCCGTCGCATTCCTTCAAAGAAACCGATCGTTACCCATATCGTACTTGCACAATTGCACCCGGCTAACAATGAGGGACATTAGCTGCTAAGTTTGATCAGCAAACGAAATCGAAACTCTTTTCATGTCCAACGCACTCTGTTTCCTTCGTCACGGCGAATACTATTTGTGGGAACTGTCGACGCATTGCAATTCGCTTCGAAAGATGCATTAGTATTGTTCCTGAGCTATAGCTATAAGTAGATTTAGAAAAATTAATAGTTGCACTTAGTCGAGGGGGAAACAACTCTGGTATTACCATGGACTGCCCGGTTATTCGAACTGGTAATCGGTTTCATCCAACAATCCAGTGTAATCCTATGTAATCCACTTGTAATCGACAGTTTCTCACTTACAATCCAGCGCAATCCTTGGTAATGCAGTTGTAATCATAGGTAATCCATTTTTATCCTAAGTAATGAACTTATAATTCTAGGTAATCCACCTTTAATCCTAGATAATCCACTTGTAATGCTAGGTAATCCACATTAATTCGAAGCAATCCTTATTAATTCGAAGAAATTCAAGTAATACACTTGCCATCCTAGATAGCCCACTTGTATTTCCAGGTAATTCAACTATAATCCCAGATAATCTAATTGTAATTTTGTGTAATCCATTTTCAATCCAAGTTAATCCACTTGTAATCTTAGTTAACCCACCTGTCTTCCCAGGTGATTCAGATGTGATCCTAGATAATTTACTTGTAATTTTAGATCATCCACTTGCAATCCTAGATAATCCACCTGTATTCCCAGGGGATTCAGATGTAATCCTAGATAATCCATTTGTAATTTCAGGTAATCTATTTAATTATAATCCTAGGTAATCGACTTGTAATACTTGGCAATCCACTCGTAATTTAGGTAATCGACTTGCAATCCTAGGTGATCCTGAGTAATCCACCTGTATTCGCAGGTGATTTAGCTATAACCCTAGATAATATATTTGTAATTTTGAGTAATCCACTTGTAATCCTAGTTGATCCGCCTGTATTCCCAGGTGATTCAGCTGCAATCCTAGATAATCTGCTTGTATTCTTAGCTAATCTGTGTACTTATGATTCTAGGTAATCCACTTGTAATACTGGGTAATCCATTTGTAATACTGAGTAATCCACTTATAATACTGGGTAACCCACTTGTAATTTAGGTAGTTCAATTGTAAATAATTCAGTTAATTTCTAGATATTCCACTTGTAATCTGAGGTAAACCACAATATATCTGACGCGATCCATGTAATCCGATTTAATCCTAGATAATCTACTTGTAACCCCAGGTGGTTCAGTTGTAGTTATATGTAATCTACTTACATCTACACTCTCAATTTGAAAAAGAAAAACAAATTTTAATCCATGCTAAACCTCTTTCAAGACAGTGTAATGATAGATAATCCACATTAAACGCGGAATAATCCAACTAACCCATTTGCCATCCTAGATAATTTACTTGTAATCCTAGGTAATGCACTTTTAATCTTAAGTAATGCACTTGTAATCCCAGATAATTCACTTGTCATCCTGGGTTATCCACTTCTCATCCTGGCTAATCCACTTGTAATCCTAGGTAATCAAATCGTAATTTCAGGAAATACGCTTGTAATCCGCTTTATTCATTAGTATTCCAGAGTAATACCAGTAATCTAGTGCAACCCTAGGTAATTTACTTGTAGTCCAGTGCAATCATGGATATTCAACTTGTAATCTTATAGATCATCTATCTTAAATTCGGAGAAATTGAGTAATCTGCCTGTCATCCTAGGTAATCCTTTTTTAATCCTAGGTAATATACTTGTGATTTTATCTAATCCACTTGTAATGCTTGATAATCCACTTATAATCTTAGATAATCCACTTCGTATCCTAGACTGTACAGTTTTAATCGTAAATAATCCACTTGTAATCCTCAGTAATACACTAGTAACCTGGAGTCGTAATAGTAATCTAATGTAATGCTAAGTTATCCTGGGCAATCTACTTGTAATTTAATTTTAATGCACGTATAGTCGTAGGTAATCCACTTGTAATCATATGCAACCCACTCGTTATCCACTTGTAATCCACCTGTAATCATAGGTCATCCACTTGTATCCCTATATATCCCAAGTAATTTGGGGTATCCAATTGTAATCCCAGATATCCCACTCTTAATACCAGGTACGCCGCTTGTAATCCGAAATAATGCCAGTAATATAGTGTAATCTTAGGTAATACTAGGGAATGCACTTGTAATCCACCTGTAATCATAGGTATTCTACTTATTACCCTAGGAAATCCAAGTAATTTGGGGTAGCCAACTTTTAATACTGGATAATCCACTTGTTTTGTAAATCATATATCTCGCCTAATCAGTTTTTAATGCAATCGTAAGTTATCGAAATTGCATGCTTCTCAATTTGGAAGCACTTTGAATTAAAATTTTCGGATAAAAAATGTAAAATTCAATATTAATTTATTAGAACCAATAAATCTTGAAAGTTTACAAATTGAAGATTTAAATATTTGAATATTTTAATTTATAAATAATTTTGTCAATCGATTCCTTTCATAAGATTTAAGAAAGTAACTTTGAAAGTTACTAAATTGCTTAGAGCAATAACTGCATCTCTTACTGAAACTAATTTCTGTTTCTGGAGTAATTTCCTAATCCGAAAAGCTTGAATTCGTAATATTGTGAAATTACAGATTTAAAGCATCAGTGTTTTATCCGGTTGTATGATTTTCTACAAAGTGTACAAAATAAAATCGTCCGATATATATGTAGATTCGATCTGAAATTATGAGTTCTGCGATTGTGATTTGGTGTAACCGCAAATCGAATAACATGTTCTATTCCCGCGGCTATGAATTAACCGTGCAGAGTATTTCTGAGTCTATATAACTTCAAAGTCAATATATCGTACAAAGATTATAAGTTGATTTTGATCCTATTCAATTGTTTATTTATGGAGTTTTGAAGAAAAATCATGCCTTGATAAGTGTAATCAATGAGATGAATGATCTCATTTTTAAAATTATCCAATTAGTCTAGTCTAATCTGAAAACCCTAATAATTACTATACAAAATTGAAGTACAGGTTTTCAACATATTTGAAATTTCGATCAAGTATTTTGGATAAATTTTCACCCAGATCAAGTTGCACAAGACACAAAGGAAATATGCAGTTCTGAGAAAACAGTTCCTCCTGCGAGATTCTGCAATCAGAAAGTTGCACCACTCTCTTCTTCCCATGAAAATGCACGTAGACCCCTATATTTCATAGATCACTTATACCGTCCAGTATCTTCAACAATAGAGCCAAGCAAGCCCACATGAATGAAAATCAAACAAATTAATATACCCTGTCTCTTCTAACCAATGAACCCTTCATCTTCATCTACACCGACTAACTTCATGAAATAGCGTCCCACTGCATCCTTATTGGTGTTTTCATTCCATACAGCTTGTAAGATGCAAGTCCCAGTGGCATTACAGAACAACATAAATTCGTCCTTTGTACTCCCATCTCTTGTGTCATCATCGATGGCCTCTGTGTATCGGGCACCATCTCTGCATAGTAATTGAATATATGTTCTTTTTCCAAACCTTGTGGTGCAATCGGCAACATTGTATCGTGTCGTGTTTTCCATCTCGCGGCTTAGTCCTTTTCATGAACAGTCGCTGAGAACGATAAACGTTAAAGGTTAGGTAGACCGAAGAACACTTTTTTTTTTAAGTATACACTACGACGGATAGCATCGGACGACTAACCGGATAACCTATTGGAAAGTAGCCTTGACTTTGAAAGGCGATAGCGCCGTCCATAATATAGATACAAATATATTTTTTTTAACCATTGAAAAGCTTATTAAATTGTGCGTTAAATGAGCCTTGTTTAAAGTAATTTGGAATTGTGGGTATTAAATTATCACATGAGAAAGACAAAAGTCAAATTCCGATTCGACAGTGTGGTGTTATATTTTAGATTTAGTATTCTCGCACATACAGATTATTATTTCATTAACCCGTGAAGATTTTTCTGCGTTTAATGGCTCAAATGAAAAATAAAAGTCTAAATACTACTTTTGCAAAATATAAAATTAATAAATCTATTTTCCTAGCTCTTGCCAAGAGTTGAAGTTGAAGTACAAAATTCCTTACAAATCGGAATTTTATTTATGTCTTTCTTACGGGATAATTCAATATCCACTAAACCAAATTATTTCAACTAAAGCTCATTTGACGCAGAATTTAATAAGCTTTCTCATGGGGTTTGAACATATTATCGTCTATATTCTGGACGGCGCTATCACCTTTCAAAGTTAAGACTAATTTTTAACAGGTTACTCGGTTAGTGATCCGTTACTATCCGTCGGTAGTGTAAATGGGTACTCTGTACGAAATGTACTTTTAGAATCAAATACAATAAATTACAATAAAGTACAACAATCTGAAAATTGTTTTTTTGTTATAAGAATTTGTAATTACTTGTGAAATTTTGTAAAGGTGTCCGAAATCTAGAAAAAACTTGAGTTTCCAATATAGCTATTTTCGTAATTTTCGAGGCAATTTTCTACAATTCTTCATGATTTGAAAAAAATTCAAAATTACAAGAATGATTCTACCAAAAAGTTTCTAAAAATATTAAGTTATGAACAGTTTTTAAATTAATTTTTGTATTAAAATAATTAACGGAATCCCAGATAATCATATGTTCAACAATGATCAAAATTCACTATTTTCAATCTCTATATTGAGAAAATCTGAAACAATTGGGAAATTTCATTCCTTTCTACAATTAATTTTCATTGAAGAAATTTTGAACATGTCATTATACTTTAAAAATTGCAATATGATTACTGATAATCACGTTTAAAGAAGTAAAGATTGTTTATCATGAAAAAATTAGAATCATAAAACATCGTATATTTCAATAATTTTGTTTTCGACCGCACTTTTTTGTTGTCGCTTTTTAATGTTTTTAGAAAAATGATATGATTTTAATGAATGATAGATTATTTTCTAGATAACAAAATTCTCTACAACTTGACCTATTCAAAATTTTAAAATACATTTTTTCACCGGTACAGATAATTAAACAATAATTTTTCGAACAAATAACTATATTTTATGATAATTTATTAATTACATATTAAATATTGAATGAGGCTAACATGTAGAGAAAAATAAATTTTTGCTTTAATTTTGTAAGAAGGGATAAGACAAAAATTTTGGTCGAAAATAAAATTTGTCAGTAATAATATTGAAATTTTTTAAAGTATGATTGGATATTTCTGACCTAGAGCAGTCTTCTTTTTGATTTTTCACAGTAAAATCAACTTCAAATATATAATCTCTGTTTTTCTTAACTGGAAGTGGAAATTCTTTCTTTTAAATTTTTTCATCAATCTGAGTTTGAAAGAAAAGATTAGTTTTAATTTAGTGCATTGGAAATAATAGCGTGAATTTATATTTTTTACCTAGAAATTTAAAATTTTGCAGTTTATTAGAATTTAGATTCAAATTGTTCAATTCGCAAGTGTTAAAAGCCTCCATTTCATACGCGTATATTATTGTGCATCTCAATCAAAAATTTTTAATCAAACATTTTTCATGCTTCAAATTAGAAGTTTAAAATTCAAGTGAGCTCCACTTTTACTGCCTAAATTTTCAGCTCAGTTTTCTTGACTAAAAATGAAAAAATGGTCAGTTTTAGGAGTTTGAATTTTTTAATTTCAAAGACCGTGACACATTTTCGCGCACCGGAAATGACCGGGAATTTTTTCCTTGATTAAAATGGCCACGCTGAGTAAAAATTGCCAATATTAACCATTAGACATTATACAATAAATAATTTTTCATCTTAAATATTAAATAGACTCAATCATTAGTATATCATTTGTTGTAGAAATGTGAAAAAATGGACTTCAGCCGGGATTTGAACCGGGAACGCCACTATACATTGGAGCGTTAACCAAGTACGCCAGCTAGGCTGTGGTAAATCTTTTTTTATTTGTCCTATATCACATGGTGGCACGGGCCTGCTCATCTCTTTTCTTTCGGGAACGATTTTAATGAATACTTCAGTCTAAAGAATTTTCACCGAATCAGAATATAAAGGGCTTAGCGGAATAAGCATGTGAAATCACCCCTCGCGCGTATGAAGCAGAAATTAATGTCATAAGTTCGTTTCCATTTGGTATGAAACTCCACCAAGTTTCAACTTCAAAATCCCATTTTTGTGGGAGATATGGAGGTGGAAAGCAAAATAAAAAAAGTGATTTTTATCGAAAACGGCTCAACCGATTTTATTGAACAAAATATATGTTTCAAAGACCATCCTGGAGAATTAAACAAAAAATTGATGAATTTCTCAAACAAAAAATAAGCATTAGAAAAATGTTTGAAAATTTTGAAAATTGTTGTTTCCTATGTTGTTTTAGAGATAACATTTTTATTTTTTGAAGAAAAAATTCTTGCATTGTGTACTACAACTCAGATTTTTTATGACTTTTTTTTGTGTGGTGGAACATGGTTCAAAAAAATATAAATCATGAGCGCGACATTGTCCCATGCATTCATTTCGAGCCACTTGATCGATAGAACTTTTTACACTGATCTTCGGGTTTTTGTGAGGGCCTCGGGTCTGGTAGTCACAAAATCAAATATTCTACAAAAGGATTTTCAAGGCACCTCAGCACAAAGTTTCATAATGTTTCAGAAATTATGAAAACATCGATGCAAAGGTATCGACACAGCGCATAACACATAATTATTAATTCGCTATAATTACGTATGCGTGATTAGAAAACGACGAATTGCGTTCTATTTTATAAGATAAAAATGCCCGGGGGTCGCGACTTGAACAACTCTAGTTACGACTCTTTATCGCTCGGTAAGCATAGATATAGTTGATCAGGGACGCCCGGGGTAACAATGGCGGTAGAAGTCGAGCTTGGAGCCACCACAAATTCTGATGTCCTAAAATCCAAAGAATCATGTATTTCTTTTCTAAAATAATTCTGAATTTTATTTATAGCTAACTAAACCTTATGATATAACGTTCAATTTTTGTACGCTGTGTAATGGAGGCAAACAAAAATTATTACAGCAACCATCATTTGTTTGTGGCGTATGCATGAAAACAGAAGACGATCTCAGCAATCGTCATTTGTTTGTGGTGTAAGCATGAAAACAGAAGACGATCGCAGCTTTCGTCATTTGTTTGTGGCGTATGCATAAAAACAGAAGACGATCGCAGCAATCGTCATTTTTTTGTGGTGTATGCATGAAAACAGAAGACGATCGCAGCAATCGTCATTTTTTTGTGGTGTATGCATGAAAACAGAAGACGATCGCAGCAATCGGCATTTGTTGGTGGCATATGCATGAAAACAGAAGACGATCGCAGCAATCGTCATTTGTTTGTGATGTAAGCATAAAAACAGAAGACGATCGCAGCAATCGTAATTTTTTTGTGGTGTATGCATGAAAACAGAAGACGATCGCAGCAATCTGCATTTGTTGGTGGCATATGCATGAAAACAGAAGACGATCGCAGCAATCGTCATTTGTTTGTGATGTAAGCATAAATACAGAAGACGATCGCAGCTCTCGTCATTTGTTTGTGGCGTATGCATAAAAACAAAAGACGATCGCAGCAATCGTCATTTGTTTGTGACGTATGCATGAAAAAAGAAGACGATCGCAGATTGCACGGTTGCTGCGTTCGTCTTATTTTTTCATGCATACGCCAAAAACAAAGGACGATTGCTGCGATTGCCTTCTGTTTTTATGCATACGCCACAAACAAAGTATGGTTGCTGTAATCATTTTTGTTTGCCTCCATTACACAGCGCAAGTAAATTGAACGTTATATCATAAGGTTTAGCTAGCTATAAATAAAATTCAGAATTATTTTAGAAAAAAAATACAAGATTCTTTGGATTTTGGGACATCAGAGTTTGTGACGGCTTCAAGCTCGACTTCTACCACTATTCTTACCCTGGGCGTCCCTGATCAACTATATCTATGCTTACCGAACAATAAAGAGCCGTAACTAGAGTTGTTTGCGACCCCCGGGCATTTCTATCTCAGAAAATAGAACGCAATTCGTCGTTTTCTAATTACGCATACGTAATTATGACGAATTAATAATGATGTATTATGCGCTGTGTCAATACCTTTGCATCGATGTTTTCATGATTTTTGAAACATCATGCAACTTTGTGCAAAGGTGCCTTGAAAATCCTTCTGTATAGAACATTTGATTTTGTGACTATCAGACCCGAAGCCCTCACAAAAAACCGAAGATCAGTGTAAACGGTTCTATTGATCAAGTGGCTCGAGATGACTGCATGGGGCAATGTCGCGCTGATGATTTTTATTTTTTTGAACCATGTTCCACGACACACAAAAAATCATGAAGAATCTCAGTTGTAGTACACAATGAAAGGATTTTTTCTTGAAAAAATAAAAGTGGTATCTCTAAAACAACATAGGGAGAAAAAATTTCAAAATTTCAAAACATTTTTCTAATGCTTATTTTTTGTACGAGAAATTCAGCAATTTTTTCTTCAATTCTCCAGAGTGGTCTTTAAAACATATATTTTGTTCATTAAAATCAGTAGAGTCGTTTTCGAGAAAAATCACTTTTTTAATTAACTTTCTCCCTCCATATCTCCCACAAAAATGGGAGTTTGAAGTTGTAACTTGGTGGAGTTTCATACCACATGGAAACGAACTTATGACATTAATTTCAGCTTCATACACGCGGGGGCCGATTTCACATGCTTATTCTGCTAAGCCCTTTAAACAATTCTGTCATTTTGTCGACCAGGATAATTGATTAATTTTTTGTGTTAAATATTAAATAATGTCAATTAATGGTCCAATATTTCTTGGAGAAAAGATAAAAAATCTACCTCAGCCCGCATTTGAACCGGGAACGCCACTATACATGAGTGGAGCGTTAATCAATTACGCCATCGAAGCTGTGGTAGATTGGCTGAGGTAGATTTTTTCTCGGTTCTGCAACAAATAATAGACCAGTAATTGACACTATTTAATATTTATCATAAAAAGTTAATTAATCACCCTGTCCGAGAAAGCATCATTGTTTAAATGAAACGTTCAAGATTAAACATTAGACATTGCTCGGAGGGACATAGAACGCGTCCTTTTTCCGGGGAGAAAAGAAAAAGTTGGTGGAGGAGGAGGAGGAGACACAATGGTGGCGTGGGCGCAGCATATCGCGAACCCTAACACGAAGTGATCCCATATTCCGTTCTCCTTCTCTGTACCCTCTCTCGAAACGGTTTTCCTCTCCTCTGCTCTAAACTCTAAAAGTCTAAACCCTAGACAACTGAGAAAGACAACTCGCGTTGTGCCGGGTCGGGTCGCTCATAGTGGCTCTTGGCTCGTGGCTCATGGCGCGCCTTCTTCGCCCCGGTCTCACCTCATCCGCCTAACCTCACCTGCGCCTCGCAGGCTTTTCTTCTCATTCTTTTATCTCGACAACGCGGCGCGGCGCGGAGAGCGTCTCTTACGAAATCCCGGGAGTCTGCACTCTGCACTAGCATCGCCGCGCCGTCATAGTCCTATCCCCTTTTCCTCCCTTGCCCCGCAACGACCCCTCAAGTGAACCCACTCGCCATATCTATCGACGCCCCCCGCACGATCGCGTTGTACCTTATAACAGGGTTATCGGGGGCACGATTGTACTCCGCTGCGCGGGTATTATACATATTACATGCACACGTCTCGCTGATTCTCCCCGGTCTTAGAACATTATACAATATACCTACTGTATTATCACGTAATACTTCACTGAAATCTATACTTTCTTCGATCATTGCTCTCTTTTTCAAACTTCACAGTCTTTCCCCTCTTTTACCCTTTTTCTACCCTGTTTCAAGTATTTCTCTCTTTCCCCATGTTTTCAAGAAACTTTCCCTTTTTCACCTTTATCTCGTTTTTTTCGCTTCAATGCGAACTGAATTATTAATGTAACGTAATAATAATACCGCTGCGAAGTACTAGAGATGTATTCACTATGGGTGTATTTATTTGTGCTCATTTTATGAGCATTTTTCTTCCCCGTAGGTATCAAGTGAATTTGCTTCCTCAAAGAGGGAGATTTTTTCCGAACAAAAGTGAAAATGGATAATTTCAATATTTTTCAAGCTTATGTTATGTCTTATGTCTTACCGAAAATCTTATTTTCATAAAATCAGAGAGCCCCTCAAAGTGTCAATCGCTGTGCTGCCGCCCGGATGAAGAAACTGTAAAACTGCATTTTTATCCAAAATGGGTGTTTTATATGGCTGGATTCGTTATGAAAAGCCGAATTAACCTATGCTAATCATTACTAAAAGTTGTAATTAAATCTTGACATAATAAGGTCTAAATTAGCTTATCTACAGTGATTTTCAAAAATTCCTGATGAAGAAACAATACATCTGCAGAAATTGTAGCATATCTACACGAATTCCAGGATTTGGTGTAGTGCTGAACCCTCAGATCCTGATAAATGAAACTCATCTGCGCAGATATGTTTTGCTCATGAGGATCCTCGGTCTTTCTGCAGTCCAATTTCCTGAAATCGAATAGCACAAGCACGTGTTAAGTTTCTTCACCAGGATTCGAGGGTAACTTTGAGCCACCGATCCTTCTTTTCAATAGCACATCTGCATTTTTTATTTTTCAAGCAAGAATAATTCTAGTTGCTTAATAATATAATTATTATTAATTATCTGGAATAATTATAGAACGATTAATTATAATTTTATAATAAAAAAAGAATTACGTAATAATTTTAGTTTTTTTTATCAATTTTTTGGAAATTTGTAGGTGTTAAGTTCCTCCAGCAGGAAACTCGGAGGTTCTTGAAGGCTGATTCCTGTATTCGGTAGCACATCTGTGCAGAGAAGTGTTTGTTACTAAGGATTCTCGGCGACTTTGTGCACTAACATCTAGCATATCTACAGTTTTGCATATAAATTATTGAAATTCGCCATTTTTATTTTGTTTTAATGAATAGAGCATGTCCGACTTATCCAAGAACCGTACTTTTTTTTTTACTAACCGTGTTCTGTTACAATGAACAACTTTTTAACTTACGGTAGTGTTATATTCCAAATTAAAACCAAAGTTTTCTTCATAGAAATCATTTTTCTTTTAGAAAGAAAAGCTTTCTAAGTAGCTATTGAATAATCAAGAATGGTGATCGAAAGTTCGTAAATGGATCAATCCATGCATCTCGAATACGTGAAAAATCACATTAAATTCAGTACTGTTATACTCTTCATACCAAAAAAATATTCTTATAAATAAGGAAAATAATTTTGTTAAAAAATTTAAAAACTATGTTGGTAGATTATGGTAGGTTATAATAGGTTCTTAAATTGGGCAATGGATGCGTCTCGAAGACGAGAAAAAGTACATCATATACATTACTGCTGTATTCCTAATATCACAAAGATTTTCCTCATATCAACAAGATGAACAACATATTTATAAATTTATAAATCGGTATTACTAGATCATAAGAGGTCATAGAAGGTTCGTCAATAGGTCATAACGTGTCTCGAAGACGCTAACAAACATGTTAGGTACAGTACATTGTCTCATGGTCGCGAACAAGTACACTACATATAGTATTGTCGTATTTTAAATACTAATTAAGTTTTTCTCATATAAACAGAATTAGCATTTTTCTAAACTTCATAAATCGGTACTGGTAGGTCATAACAGCTTCTTCAACAATAGTTTGATCCCTGCGTCTCAAAGACGTGTACAACCACGCTAGATATATCATATTGTTGTATTTTGAACATAAAAGTTTTATCATATAAACAGGATAATTTTTTTTCGAAATGTCCAAACGTAAAAAAACTACCTCCGAATGGCCGATCTAGCTCAAAATCATATTAAGCCTAGGTATCAGTAAAAAAAATTACATACATACACACGGACATTATCGATCGTCAATAATATTCAACTTTTTGGTTAAAAGTTTAACTGATTTCTTAAAAATTCATTTTATTGGTTGAAGATTTAACTTCTTTGTTGAAAATTCGTATTTTCTTTTGGTTAATAAATAATTAATTTGTTTAACTGGAAATTTAATTATTCCATTTTTGGATGAAAATTGATCGTTTTCTCTTAAAACTTCATGTATTTTGTTATTTTTTGTTAGAAAATGAATCTTATTGGTTGAAAATTCATCTTTGTAATTAGAAATTCAACAATTTGTTTGAAAATTAATTTTTTTAGTAAATGTTTATCGGTTTGGTTGAAAGTATACCTTTTTTCCTCTTTTGGATCGAAAATTCAACTGTTTTGTAGAAAATTCGTCTCCCTGGGTTGAAAATTCTATTGTTTTCGGGTTAAAAATCCACTTTTCTGGATCGGGTAGCAATTAATCTGTTTTAGTTGAGGATTCCCCTATTTCGTTAAGAATTTATCTTTTTAATTAAAAATCGAACTATCTACTTAAAAAATCAACTATTTTTTATTTAAGTTTTTTCTTTTTTTTTCAAAATTCGACCATTTGGTTGAAAATTCATCTTCTTAGGTTGAAAATTCAACTGTTTGGTTAATATTTGATCTATTTTGTTGAAAATGTGTTCTTTTTGTGTCACAGTTCAACTATTAGATTTTAAATGTAACTGTTTGGCTGATAATTGATGTTTTTAAATCATTTATGTCTTTGATAGAAAACTAAACTATTTTGTTGAAAAACGGTTGCTTTTTTGTTAAAAATTTATTTTTTTAACTGAAAAATTAACGATTCCAGTTAAAGATTTATCATTTTAGTTGAAAATTCATCTCTGGTTGAACATTTTTTTTTGTTTGTTGTTGAAAATTAATTGTTTTAACTGAAAATTTTGCGATTTCAGTTGGAGGTGCATAATTTTAATTGAAGATTCAGCTTTTTGGTTGATTATTCGTTTTTTGTTGTTGAAAATTAACTGTATTAACTGTAAATTTAACGAGTCTAGTTAAAGATTCGTCATTTTAGTTGAAAATTCATCTCTTTGTTCAAAATTGGAATATTTTGTAGAAAAATTGTTTTTTTGGCGGATTAATTTTTTGAATCGAAAATTTAAATTTTCCATTTTTTGTTGAAAAATGATCTATTTCAGTTAAATATTGATGTATTTTGTTGAAAATTCGTCTTTGTGGTTTTAAAATTCATTTTGTTTTTTTGTAAAAATTTCATCTTTTTTGGTTGCAATATTAACTATTAAATTTTTTGAATGAAAACTCATCTTTTTAGGTTGTAAATTCAGCAATCTGGTTAAAAATTGAACTGATTTATTGAAAATTTAATTATTTTGTTGACAATTCAACTCTTTGGTAGAAAATAGAATTATTTGGTTGAAAATACGCTTTTTTGGTTGTAATATCAGCTACTACATTTTTCGTTGAGAATTAATTTTTTTGGTGAAAATTCACCCTTTCAGGTTGAAAATCCAAATGTCTTCTAACATATTCGTCCCTTTGACTGGTAAATTGAACTATTTGGTTGAAAATGCAACCCTTTTTTGTGGAAGTTTAATCTTCCTTATTTTAAACTTTGACCATTTGGTTGAGAATTCCTCTTTGTAGATTGAAAATTCAACTATTTGGTTAAAAATTCAACTATTTTGTTAAAAATTTTTCCTTTCTGCTTAACAGTTTAACTATTTGGTTGAAAATTGATTTTTTTAGGTTGAAATTTCAACTATTTGCTTAAAAATGTAGCTACTTTGTTGATAATTTACTATTTTGCTGAAAAGCCATTTTTTTGGTCGAAAATGCAACTGTCTTGTTGACAGTTCGTGATTTTGGATATAAAACTAGTCCTTTTGGATTGTTGAAAATTCGTGATTATAGATAGAAAAGTAGTCCTTTTGGATTGCAAATTATTTTTTTTAAAGAAAAGTTCTTGGTAGATAACTCATCTTCGTAGTTTCAAAATTTAACTATTTGGTTAAAAATTACACTATTTTGTTTACAATTTGTCTCTTTTGCTTAAAAGTAAAAATGAATCAAAATAAGACGCAATATTTTGATAAGTATTTCTGGATTTTTTTATACGCTAATTGAGAATGAAAATAATCCTGTTAAAAAAATGTCCTTGATTTAAAAAAGTAAATTTCAAAGTTTCTGTAGCGATCTTGAATGATGGAAAACCCCAAACACAAATTTAAAAATTCTGTAAAAAAATTTCTTTAGATCGAAAATTGTTACCTGTCAGGAAATCGATGCAAGTTTGGCAATTATTAGTGATTTCAATAGTATTCTGTAATAGTAAAAAGAATTATCACGTCTTGACAGTAATTATAAACTACTAAAGCGAAAACCAGCACGTAATAATCTTCTACACGTAATAAACAAAGAAATATTAACTTTTCAAAGATTATTTTTGCATCGCATCAATTTAATTACCTTAAGTTAGCTTTCAGTTTAATAAACTTATCAGATAGTCACATCTATAACGCAATTATTTCGAAGATGCATTGAAAATTGAACTCACGCTCCACGATGTTCGTCTGGCTTTAACAGGGCGTTACTACTTTTCTTCTAGCACATCTCGTGTCTCCCATCCAAGAGTTAATGCAGCCACTTTCCGACCACCTAAGTCGAGCACGACCTCTCTTCATTATTGTTCTTCTCGTGGTCTTTAAGGCCTTTCCCACCACTTGTTTTTTTGTTATTAACGTTTTTTTTAAAGAAGCAGGAACAATTTAATGCTTTCCCGTATAAGTACTGCAAGCGCAAAAATATCAGACGAAAAATAATGGATTGAACTTTCAAATTAAAATTAACCATACAGATCAAAGTCAAAGTTCATATATTGGATATTGAATTATTTCTTTTAAATAAAGAAACTTATAAGGACAACAAAATTCTATTTTTCCAGTAGTAAATGCACGCGCGTGTTCACGTCTCTGGGTTTTTATTTCCTAACATAAAAAATATACATAATTTTTAAATCCATTACTTAACAAATTTTTAAATATTGAGTTTCAATAATTTTTTGAACAATGAATAATAAATAATAATTTCGAATTGAAAGTGTTTGAAATTTAAAAAAATATATTGAACGATTTTGAATTGAAAACGTTCCATTTCCAACTGTTTTAGATGAGGTAAAATTTTGAAAAATGACAATATTTCGAGTGGAATGCAAAGGATAATTGGAAATTGAAAGTGTTTGGAACTAAACAATTATTAAGCTGAAGCTCAAAAAGTTGAAAAAATTCAGATTAAAATTTTGAAAATGAGACAATTTCATTAGAAAGGAGTCGAAGTTCTATCACTCCTCATTCAAAGCGTTCAAAATTGAACAGTTTTATTTTGAATGGAAGAATCTCAAAATTTAATAGTTTCAAATTAAAATTTTGAAAATAGGAAAATGTAAAAACATTAAAAATTGAAATACTTTCAGGTTAGAATTTGGAAAATCGGGTCAATTAAAATTAGAAGGAATAATTGAAATTTTATTATTTCTGATTAAAAGCGTTGAAAGTTGAATAACTTAAAATGTAAATGATTTTCAGTTTAAAGCGATTAAAGTTTTACAATTTAAAATTGAAAACAAAGTTAAATGTTTCAAAATCAAAGCTGGTGAAATTCTAGAATTTTGAATGTTTATTATATTTAAAAAAAACTAAAATTGATTCGACAAATTTGTCTAAAATAAAAAAAATAAATTCACCGCTATTTTCACCATTCAAAATGGAAACATTTTCAACTGTAAACCTAAAATTGGATTATTCTAAAAAACTGTTTAAAATAAAATGTAATTTTGAATAGGAATCATTATGAATGAAAAGGTTTCTGATACGGAACGTATAAACTTGAACGAATCCAAACATCATTTAGAATTAAAGAACAATTTAGTAGCGAAAAATTGTGATAATAAAACCTTTTTATACTCAAACCCTTTGAAATGTTCATTATTTTAAGTGAATGTAAATCGTTTAAAAATTGAAACTTATGACAATGAAAAATGACAATTCAGGATATTGTTAAATTTTAAATGATTTATTTTTTTAAATCTTCAACTGATAATCGAACAATATCAAGATATTACATTGAAAGTGAACAATTAAAGAAAATTAATACAAAACAAGATTTGTACGTATGATTCCAATGTTTGAAATTTTACAATTTTAACCTTTTCAGCTCAAAAAATTTTGTTAAAGTACAATTTAAAATGTTTACTATTCTGGAACATTTTAAAATAATAATTATTCAATTTTTAATTCCTGGTTCTAAAATCTTCTAATTTTTTTGGCTGAGTTCTAGAAATTATTGTCTTAATTTTGCATTGTTTAGAATTTATTTTAAAGGCATTTAATTAAAAATTGTTTATTTATAAATCCTTTAAACTTAAAATTGTGCAAATATCAAGTCTTATAATTTTATATTTTAAGATTTCAATGAATTGAAAAAATCATACATTGTGAAATTTTTTATTCGAAACCTCCAAAAATTAAGAAATTTCAAACCAAATATTTCAAAATTTAAGCTTTTGAAGTAAAAAAAACTTCAGTTTCAGGGCCTCAACAATTAAACTGTTTTAGAATTGCGCATGCAAAACTATAATTTCAAATTGAAATTATAGAAATCTTAAACATGATAAATATATTATTAATAAGTATCATATCACATAGTATCAAGTGGCATACAAAGTGTTTGGGTAGATTTTGCTACTAAAAAATATGATTTCTGCAAAAAAAAATCACTATCATTTTCTAAAAAATTTACAAATGATATGTTTTCCAATGGAAACTTTCAAAAATAATGAATTCAAACTTCAAGCCTCCAAAATGAAACAATTCTAAACTGCGGTAAAAAATGAATGGATTCTTAAATTAGGATCTTGAAACTAAGTCATTGAAAATAATTAATATTTAAATTGTGCAACTCGATTTTTGAAAATTCTATCTTTTTAACCTAAAGTGCAAAATTAATACCCTGAAAATCAACGATAAAGAATTTTGATGCAAGGGGGAAAATTTTATGTTGCTTTAAGTAGAAAGACAATTATATATATTTTAATTTTATTTTAAGACATTTGAAAAATGAGTGAAAAAATAAAGCAAAAAGTTGGATATTCAACTAAAAAATATAAATATTCCACAAAAAATTTGAATAGTTAAATTTGCAGTAAAATAAATGTCTACATAAAAAAAACGAATTTTCAACTAAACCAGTTCAAGTTTTAACAAGATATGAATTTTCAGTTAAAAGTTCAACGAAAAAAACAAAATTTTTTTTAGAAAAATAGTTAATTTTTCAAAAAGATGAATTTTTAACTAAAATTAAGAATCTTCAACCAACAAAATAACTTTTTAAGCAAAATTTGGAATTTTCTACGATGTAGGTTAATATTTGACTAAAAGTGATGCATTATCAATGAAAAATGTAATTATTGTTATTTCGACCAAAACAGATTTTAATATTAAATGAAAAACAGTTGAAGTTAACCAAAAAATACGAAATTTCAACAAAATAGTTGAATTGCTTTTCAGCCAAAAAGGATACTTTTAAACTAAACTGTTACATTTTCAACAAAGCAGAATAATTTTTCACCAAATAGTTGAATTTTCAACCAAAAACATGAATTTGTATCCAAGAAGATCAATTTTCTACCGAAAAAGACGAATTTTCAACAAAATATATAAATATTCAACCAAATAGTATGATTTAAAAAAAAAATATATATAAACTTTTTATAAAAAACAGGATAGTTAAATTTGCAATTAAAAAATTCATTTTGAACGAAAAAAAAACAGTTTCATCAGAATAGTTAAATTTTTCAGAAAAATAGTTAATTTTTCAACCATAGAGATGAATTTTGAACTAAAATTATGCATTTCCAACCAAAAGCTGAATTTTCAACAAAGTAGTTTAACCAAGAAGTTGAACTTTCAACCAGGAAGAGTATTAATTTTCCACTAAAAAAGTCAAATTTTTAATAAAATACATGCACTTTTCACCAAATAGTTGAATTTTTAAGTACAATATAATTAATTTACAGACAAAAATGGAATAATCAAATTTTTAATTGAAAAATTAATTTTAAACGAAAAAAGAAACATTTTCAACAAACTAGTTAAATTTGCCAGAAAAATAGTTAAATTTCCAACCATAGAGATGAATTTTGAACTAAAATTATGCATTTCCAACCAAAAACTGAATCTTCAACAAAGTAGTTTAACCAAAAAGTTAAACTTTCAACCAAGAAGAAGATGAATTTTCTACCAAAAAAGTCAAATTTTTAACAAAATACATAAAATCTCAAACAAATAGTTGAATTTCAAATAAAATAGTTGAGCTTTCATCTAATGGAAATTACTTCGAATTACCTGGACGCAGACCTGGATTTGTCAAATTCCAGTAAAAAATTAATTATTGCAATACCAAAGAAATTAATTTTTAGCAATATATTTAAATTTCCAACCAAAGGAATGGCTTTTCTACTAAAATAGTTTAATTATTAACCCAAAAAGTCAAAGTTTCAAGAAAACAGTTGAATTTTCAAACAAAATAGATGAATTTTCAACTAAAAAAGATGAATTTTGAACCAAGAATGGACTAGTTAAATTGTCAATTTGTAACATTAATTTTCAGTTAGTAATATTAATTTTCAAGATAATAAACAACAAATTTTCAACGAAATATTTGAAAACTACGAATTACCTGAACTATCCTGGATTATAAGTTGATTACTTGCACTACGAAATTACTTCCAATTATCTGGATTACAAGTGGATTACTCTGGATGATAGGTGGCTTAATCTGGATTACAAGTTGATCAAGTTCTTGGATTACCTTACATATTCGGTATTATTTAGACTACAAGTGGATTATATTAAATTATTCTGGATTATGAGTTGATTACTTTGAATTAGAACTGGATTACAAGTGGATTACTCTGGATTTCAAGTGAATTACTCCAGCTTACAAATGAATTACTCCCGCTTACAAGTGGATTACAAGTATTGCAAATGGATCGCAGTGGATTTACAAGTGGATTACTGTGGATTATGCTGGTTGGCTTGGATTACACCGGATTACTAGTGCGGAGTAGATTATTATGTATAATTCTCTTCTCTCCTTAATCATCCCATAATATTATTGTGGATATGCAAATCGATCTCACAAAAACAAACATAATCAGTCATAATTTCATTAAACTTGAAATTAAAAAATATATTTTTGTGTGTAAAATTTACCAGCGAATCACAACTTTAGGATCACGATCACCCTATATAACTTCCTGCACTTATCTTTTAAGATTATTTCATAAAAATGCTTCAAATTCTACTTCTTCAGGTTGTCTAAATGGAATTTTGAAAAATTTCAAGTTTTTTTTTTACATTTTACCTCTGAAAGCATAATTAGGATTACCTCAAAAAAATAATTCTTTTTTTGAATTAACTCAATTCTACATAATAACATTCTCTTTTCCTCCTGTAGAATTCTATTATCGATATTTGATTGAAATCCGAAAAATTTAATTTATAATTTTGTATATAGCTTTACGGTGTAGGAATCCAATATGTGGACGATCAGTAAAATTACGATCTCAAGTTTTTGTATTGAAAAGAAAATATAATACGAAACTATTTCAATTTTGCTCAACCAATTAATATAAAAAGTACTGTTTCATTGATTCTATTAAATCGTCCCATGGAAAATTTCGAAGCGCATCGCAATATAAACATACTTCTCATATATGCACGGAAAATATGTAATACACGATCGGTGTTGTCACGCGCGGCTAGTCGTGCCTAATAAAGTTTTGAAAAACATGATTTGAAATTACGTCACTGCAAGTAATGTCCTTAAGTTATTTACTTGATGCGTCATTAAATTCCTACCAGAAAAAACCTCTCACGATAAAACGATGCCATGATTTTTATTCGAAATCAGGGATCTGTCAATTACAGTTTTTATTTTTTAAGATCGGATGATTAGATCATTAGATAAATATAATATTGGTTAATGAATTATTGTAACATATTTATCATTACATCAAAATTAAGATTTATGCAAAGTGATTAATGACGTTTAATGTGCCTATTATGTCTTTATAAGTATATTCATAAATGCTTGTTCAATTGCAAACTGAAAGGCTTGATACTAAAATGATTATGAAATGCACATTTAAGATCTTTCTATCGAATCATCGAGCTGTCATGAAATTAGAATATCGAAATTGAAGAAATTAAATCAAACTCGTTTTGAGGCCTTATCCACGCACTTTCACGCGTACAAAGGTACACGTGCCAAGGTTCATGCACAAGCTGCATGTTCGTAATGATGAATTTTCTAATACATGACCACACATGATAAAACTTGGCGATTTCTTGTAATGCTTACATAAATTTAACAAGGTAAGACCGAAACGACGGAAATTTCTTCTTCACTCTGGATTTTCATCGTTACTACACTTACGGTATACACTACATTAGCGTGGTCATGTATCGTATTTGTTACACGCGAAAGCATAAGTTCACCCACAATTGGTTTAAAAATTTCTCATCACCTTTAATTGCAACCTGATAACCTCCGAAGAAATTTATTCTAATTTATTTACTCGCTTCATGAAATCTAATTCATTTAAATGAAAAATACATCACAACTTTTGGATAGAGGGGAGAAACTGACGGTCCCTCATGGGGGGTACGTGTTTCCAAATTTCGAGAAAAAAAAACTTTACGTAACAATCATAATTTAAATAATTTAAATGAAAAATACATCACAACTTTTACTGGATATAACATTTGGACTCTTCTCTTGAAAGTATCGCTGTTAGAAATATTCTGAAATTTACGAAAGTTATCACGTTACGCAAAAGTACCTAACGGAAAATTTTAGGAAATTTCTGATACTCTTACGTAACCGTATTGTAGGGGCCGTGCATAAGTTACGTACAGTTTTTTCTTTCAATTTTATCCAAAAAACAAAGTAGGACGATTTAGATGGAAGGGTGATGACATTTTTTTTCATGAATTAATAAAGAAGTTCAACTTTCAAACATGTTTTTGAATTTTCAACAAAAAAAGATGAATTTTTAACAAAAATGTAGTAGTTTATATTCAAACCAGGCGAAGATTTTATTTTTAATCAAAAAGCAGTTTAGTTAAACACAAAAGACGAATTTTAAACAAAACAGTTGAATTCTCAACCAAAAAAGATTCATTTTCAACCAAGCACTTGCATGTATAACCAAAAAAGATCAAATTTCAGCATAAATTTTTTTTTGAATAAAAAAGACAAATTTTCAACAAGAGTTAAATTTTCAAGTAACAGAGATTTTTTAGTCAATAGAGAAAAGAAAATTTATTCCAAAATGTTAAATTTTCAAGCCAAAAAGAGGTGCTTTTCACAAAATAGTTTAATTTTCCAACAAATAATTTAATTGTTAACCAAAAATATGAATTTCCAATCAATAAGATTAATTTTTACACTAAAAAAGATGAATCATAAACAAAGAACATATATATTTAACCAAATAATTGAATTTTCTATTCAGAAGATTAATTTTCTATCAAAAAGGACAAATTTTCAAAAAAGTACATAACATTTTAACTAAATATTTGAATTCTCTAACAATTTTTATAAATTTTCTACCAAATGATTGAAGTTTCAAACTAAAAAATATCTATTAATAACCCAAATATAGTTGAATTTTTCAAATAAAAAAGATAAATTTCTTCTTCTTGTTTATTCATAGTGTGTCCCCTAAGGGTTTACATGACTTCCATTTCTTACAATCCTTCCATCTAGATATTTGATAAAATCTTACCCTTACAATTTATAGTTATGTACACCTATTTACAGAAAATCTTATATCTAGATCCTTATTTCTATTTTGGACGATAGCCCAATTTTGGGATGTGTTAGCGAACGAGTGAGCGAGTGATCGAAAGCGAGCGTGCAAGTGAGAGAGCGATAACGCAAACGCATCTTAATCTACTTATGCTATTACATAACCATTACTTACAAATCTTTACGCT
>JAABKJ010002007.1:0-29006 GCA_011634705.1 Andricus grossulariae
CATTTTCTATTTTCTTTCCGATTTTCAGGTTACACCGTTGAAAAAAATCAAACTTTAGTATTTTAAATTTTGTTTGTAGGAAAGGATGAGAAAACAGTATGCAACATTTTCTTAGACGATGAGAGGATAGGGCAAGTTGATAAGTACGTATATCTTGGTAGCCTATTCACTAATGACGGAAAGTTAGATGGAGAGATAGATAGGCGCATAAACGAGAGTAAGAAGGTTATCGGCAGTGTAGGAGCAATTACCAGAAGTAAAAATATATCAGATAAAGCTAAAATGACAATATTTAATTCTGTACTTGTACCCATTGTTCCGTACGGTAGCGAGAACTGAATGTACCAAGAAAAGAATAAGAGTAAAATTAACGCGCTTGTCATAAAAAACCTGCGCAATGTGTGCGGTAAAACGCTAATGGGCATAGTCAGTAACGAGAGAATCCTCAAAGAATGTGGCATAGAGGACACACTGTTTGACAATTGTGAAGGAAATTCGTTGAGATGGTTTAGGCATGTTGAGAGAACGAAAGAAGAACGACTGACGAAACAAATATATTTAGGTAAAGTAAATGGTAGCTTACCCAGAGGCAGACCCGAGGAAAAAATACTGGTAATGTATGAATGAGACTCTAAGTCGAAAAGATATAAAAACCCATAGAAACAGAAAAGCTTGCATGAGGAAATGCATGGACGAAAAGGAAGAACAGAAAATTGTGGCGACAGTTTTTAAGAAATGCATAATGAAGAGTGCCAGTGGAGTGAGAGACGCCTGAAATTAAAGATCTTGGATACTAATGGGCCCGCGTAGAGAGTTTTACGTGGTGACTTTGTGAAGCTCTTCGCCTGTTTAAAAAAGTTCATGGTGACCCCCCCCTCCCCCAACCCCTTAAAGGCGTTACGTTTTTCTTGAACGAAACCTTAATTGTATAATAATAGGCTGCGTCTAATCATCCCGAAAATTCAGGATGTCCAGCCAAGCTTTTGAAAAATATCAGACTGCTTATCGCGAATTTCGGGTCGTCGAGACACCTCCATAATAATAATAATAACAAGATATCGACGCCTCCATTCCATACAGCTCCACGTCGCGTTTGGTCGCTGTGTCACTTCAAGTGCCATGTAGAAGCATAGGACCTTAAATTATACAGCGATCAAATGCGATTATAAGAATTTCTGAAAAATAAATCAACGCTGTCATTTTTACTGAACAATTGAAGAATTTGTCATTGCAAATCTACAAAATTGGATAAATTTCCATTTTAAATCTTCAAAATTGAAATAATCCAAACAAACCGGTCTAAACTTAATCATTTTTTTATACACATTAAATATTGAAGAGAATTGCAAATATTCAAAATTGAAGGATTTAAAATTGCAAATAGTTGAAATCGAAGAATTTTCAATTGTAAATCTTCAAAATTAAACTGTTAAAAAATATTCGAAATTACATACCTTTAAAATATAAATCTTGAAAATTGAATAACTTGCAATTCGATATTTTCATCATTTAAGAATTTTCAATTTTGACTCTTCAAATTTGTAGAAAATTTAATTGTGAATCTTAAAAATTGATGTTTTAGTTTTGAAAATTTACGATTAAAAGTTGTAAAATTTTTAAGTCTTACAATTAGAAATTCTGTAATTTTTACGATTTCCATGTGAAATTTCATCAATTTGGAAGATTTAGGATTGAAAACACTCAACTTTTGATCAGCAAATTCGTCACAATATAAGAATTTTCACTTGTCCATCTTCAAAATTGAAAAATTTTAAACTGCAAGTTTTTAAATTCGAAGAATTTACAATTGTTAAGCTTCAAAATTGTAGTACTTTAACTTTCAAATCCGTTCACAAGAATGTTTACTTTAAAAATGTTAATTTATATATCTTTAAAATTGAATAGTTTTTAAGTTTGAAAATTTACAATTGATAATGATGCAACTTTTAAGTCTTTTGAGGATTTATGATTGCAAACACTTGAGATTTGATTTTTAAAATCATCAAAATTTGTAAGTATTTTTATTTATACATCTTTAAATTTTGAAAGTTGCTAATTGTAACTTTCAAAAAATGTAGAACCTTGAATTGTATGTCGTTGAAACTGAAGTTTTTAACTTTGACAATTTATATCAAATAAAAAATTATGCAAGTTTTAAGTTTTGGAATAGAAAATTCTGTAATTTTGCTGCTTTACATTAGAAATTTCTTCAATTTGGGAAATTTAGAATTGAAAACTTGACTTTTGATTTCGAATATCATAAAAATTTAAGAATTTTTATTTTTACATCTTTAAAATTCAAGAGTTCTAAATTGTAACTATTCAAAGTTGTAGAACTGCGAGTTGAAAATCTGAAAAATTGAAGAGTTTCAGGTTTTGACCGTTTACAACTAAAATTTTTGTAATTTTGATGTCTTACATTCGATATTACTTCAATTTGGATGATTTAGAATTAAAAATTTGAAGTTTGATCTTCGAAATCAGCAAAATTTGTAAGTCTCAGAATTTCAGAATGTCTTTCAAGCATGTTTTATTACGATATAAATTTCGGATTAACCTGTTAATTTTGTTCTGTGCTATTTTAACATTTATTTTAATTTATGATTAATAATTATGTTGTATATTACTTTAAATTGAAGCAAATATTTTAATTTGATAACTAGGCAATTTACTATATATGTAATTGATTTATTAATATTCCAAAATCCATGTTTTGAACACCCTAATTTATAAGTTTGAGGATTGTAAAGTAACATTAATATTGTATTCCATTTCATATTTGATTTGCTCGTTCAAAAAAGTCACTAATGAGTTGATGCCAGCAAACAACGTAATCGATTTTATCCTCGTATATAGAGACTAAAGTAGACAGTCCTCGACACATAATGACACTCGTGTCACAATTTCCTCGTAGCCTTGTGATGTTATGATTTTCGATTACATATTAATACTCATGTAAAATGTTTCCAGGTATTTCTGAGAAACGAAGATATTCAATTCAAGTTTGTTTTTTGAGTAAAGGGAGGAAAACAAATGTTTGAAGGACCCAGTCGGAAATGTACGATTAGTACAATATTGGCTGGAAGCCCGACCTAAACACCCCAAGTATTTACCAACATTGGACCAGTGGTAAGTCTGGGGAATTCCTCACTGAGGAATGCAGAATATCACATCTTGCTCTATTATGTTTGGTCGAGCGGTCATCTCCCGCGTGGAAATGGTCACCATGGGACAAAACACAAGTACCATGGCTCAAGTCTTGAATAAGTTTTTACCCATAGTTCACCCATAGTATGGCTGAAGTATGGCTTGTGTCCAAATCCCATGGTTCCACCATTGGAAATTACGAAATGCATTGAAAAAATGTCTTAGGCCAATTTGATGACGAATTGTGTCCATTATATGGCTGTAAGTTGGTCCAACTTCAGGCCAACTAGTTTACTCTGGATGCGAATTTTCATCCGCCCAATGTCAGGCCAACTTTCTCGAAGGTCGCTCGAGATACTTAAATGATAAATATCGACCAATTTCGTGTGCCGACCATTGTTCCAACATAATCTACCCAGGCATCGGAACCTTTCAGGTTGTACCCGAGGTTTAAAGTTCCCTTGATGGTTCGGGTCCACACTGAACCCTTTAATTTCTTAAGGGGTGATTCCGGACCCGAACCTTAAAATTTTTAAGAATTCAGGTCCGAATTCGGACCCTTTAATTTCTCAAGAATCCAGATCCAAACCCGGACCTTTTAAATTCCTAAGGGTCCAGGTCCGAACCCGGAACCCTAAATTTATTAAGAATCCAGGTCTGAACACGGACCTTTTCAATTCTTAAGTGTCCGGGTCCGAACCCGGATACTTATTCTGCGCATCAGAGTTCAGTGTCATATATGGCTGCGCAGTAAAGTTTCACGGCATTTACAGCTGCGCAGTGCAGTCGCATGGCACTTACAGGTGCGCAGTTATATAAGGAGTTGCTTTTGGATGCTCAGTAGAGTAGCATAACACTTAAATCTGCGCCGTAGAGTTCTATGAAACTTACGGATACACAGTATACAGTTACACGGCAGTTGTGGTTGCGCTGTAAGGTCGGGTGTACTTACAGATGCGCAGTACAGTTACATTGGACTGACATCTGCGCAGTAGAGTTGTATGACATTTACGGGTGCGCAGTAAATTTGCACGGCATGTATGGCTGCGCAGTAGGGTTAGGGGTACTTATAGATGCGCATTTATAGAATTTATGGAATTGACTAAATTAACGGAATTCACGACATTCATATACTCTGATCACCGAGAGAACAAATTTTTGAAATGACGAAATTTCGTTGTCTGCGGCAGCTTGTCAAAGAAAGGGAATCGTAGGTGTGAGTATTTGACTGGAAAGTCCCTTATTATTTATGGCCTATTGTTATTGTCAAGTTTGGTACGCTCATCTGGCTTCCAGTGAGGCTATACAAAATTTAGAAAAACACTTGGGTCAGTCTATTTGAAAAAAATGGTGTCCTCCTTGAACAGCAATTGTCTGCCGACCGAACGAAACAAAATTTGTCGATGCCTTCTGTCATACGAACTTGCGCGACCGATTTCCTTCCCTAGGTGAACAGAGTATAGAATTCACGGAATTCACACAATTTATGGTACTTACGGAATTCACGGAGTTATTATAATTGGAAGAAGTCACGGAATTTTATAAATTCTCGAAATTCATTGAATTTAGGAAATTCATGAATTGAATGAATTCCATGAATTTAGTGAATTCCATGAATTCAGTGAATTTCATGAATGCAGTGAACTTAATGAATTCAGTAAATTCCATGAATGAAGTAAATTCTGTAAATTTCGTGAGTTCAATGATTTCCGTGAATTTCACGAGTTTCGAGAATTCCGTAAATTCATTGAATTCCATGAATTCCGTGAATTCCGTGAATTCTATGAATGCCGTGAATTTCGCGAATTATACGAATACCGTGAATTTCGCGAATTATATGAATACATATAATTCCGATAATTGCGCACCCGCAAGTGTCATAGAACTCGACTGCGCAGACGTAAGAGCTATGTCACTGTAATACGCAATTATAAGTACCCCCTGACCTAATTTCGCAACCACAAATGTTGCGTAACTGTACTGCACATCCGTGAGTTTCATAGAACTCTACTGCTCACACATAAGTGCTATGTAACTCTACTGCGAATCTGAAAGTAACGTGCGTCCGGAAGTGGCATATAAGTGTACAGCGCAGATATAAGTGATGCGTAACTGCACTGCGCCTGACCTTACTGCGCAGCGATACCTACCGTATGTGTGTACTGTGCATCCGCAAGTTTCATAGAACTCCACGGCGCAGATGTAAGTGCTATGCAACTCTACTGCGCATCCGAAAGCAACCCATTATCTTACTGCGCATCAACAAGTGCCGGGCGCTATACTGCGCAGTTGTAGGTTCCATTCTATTGTACTGCGCATCTGTAAATGTCGTGAGGCTTCACTGCGCAGTCATATGTGACATTTAACTTTGATGCGCAGCTACAAATAACCCGTAATTTTACTGCGCCGCAGAATGCGAAGTGCCACTTTTCTGTGCATCGTTAGTTCCCGGCATCAAACTAAACACTCTCAAATCGCCTATGTCAATTTCTTAAATATAATTGAAGGAAACTTTTTGGTTGGACCCGATATTAAAGAGTTCATTAAGGGTCCGGTCCTGACCCGGGCCCATAAGAGTTTAAAGGGTCCGGGTTCGGAACCGAACCCTTAAGAATTTAAATGGTCCGAACCCAGAGTCTTCGGAAATTAAAGTATCCGGGTTCGAACCTGGACCCTTAAGAATTTTAAAGGTCCTGACCCGGACCCTTAAGGAATCAAAGGGTCCGGTTTCGGATCTGAACCCTTAAGAATTTAAAAGATTCGGGTCCGGACCCGGTCCTTAAGAAATTAATGGCCCCAGTGCGGACCAGAACTTCCAAGAAACATTTAAACCTCGGGTCCAACCTCAAAGGTTCCGATCCCTGGGTAGAATATGTTGGCACAATAGTCGACAAACGAAATTGGTCAATATTTATCATTTCGGTATCTGGACCGACCTTCGACAAAGTTGTCTTGACATTGGGCGAGTGAAAATTCGCATCCAGAGTAAAATAGTTGGACCAACTTGCAGCTGTATAATGGACACAATTCATCATAAAATTGGCCTAAGACATTTTTTCATTTCATAATTTCCAAATATGGAACCATGGGATTCGGACACAAGCCATACTTCAGCCATACTATGGGCGAACTATGGGCAAAAACTTATCGAAGACTTGATCCATGGTACTTGTGTTTTGTCCCATGGTGACCATTTCCACGCTCATATCATCCTTCTCCGATCTGATATCGAACCGCACTTTAACTTAAACTTGCAGAAAAAACGACCGACTGTTAGTGACGTGCGATCGACAATGTTGCCACAAATGAGCACTTTAAATCGCTTTGCATGTCAAGCCCTCGGCTATTTCTCACACGCGAAATCTCATCGAAATTGGTTCTAACCTCCGGAAACCACCCGGAAGTTGTCGCTATTAGAGCAAATTGTGCAGCAAAGCTTTCTATTTCACACCTTCAAAACCTACGTCAGAAAAAGCACGCAAATGTATTTTGAACCTGTAATTAAGCAAAAAATTATTCTTTCGAAGAGATTTATGATATTGAAAACGGCTTTAGACATTAAGAAGAAAAAGCAGATTTGGAAAAAATATAGGAGAAACTTGGTTTGTGAACATTCTATATGTATTCATAACATTATTACATATTTTACGTGTCAAATTTTAAATCGTACACGCTTGAAAAAATTTGAAAAAATTGGGTTATAAAAATGGGATACGTGACTTAATCTATATTGCTGTACTGTATTCGCGTTAAAAATAACCACCTTCTCCCTGTTTTAAAAATTTGTACTCACGAGATTTCGCATACATTGTTATCGGAATCCTTATTGGTTGCCACACTGCATGGATATGACTTTTAGTCGATGTTTTAAATTTGTTTATCTATTAATAAAGATTACAAATTTTCTAAAGCATCAATTTTGAAAATAAAAATTTTCAAATGAGTAATTTTATTTTATAATAAAATTGATTTCTAAATGTTTCTAATCATTATTGATAAAAAGACACCATTTTAATTGTAAATGTATTTTCAATATTGGAAAATAATTATGTTCTATAATAATTAAAATATAAGGAAGATTCGAAACAATTTCAAACAAAATGTAGATTTTTGAAGATTTTGAATACAAAATTTAGAAGCTTTCTCAGAATTTTTGAAGGTTTCAAGAGAACAAAAAAGGCTGAAAAGTGTCTCTTAATCCCGAAATTTGGGATGAGTGGCCAATATTTTTCATAAGTTTGGCTAGATGTATCGAAATTTCGAGTTTAATAGTCCATCTCCGATGATTTCCCTAACTATCATGAAGATTTTTGTGTAAAACATACTTCTTAATAGTTACATACCTAAAAACACTGCAAAATCATAAGAAAATGAGGCATTTCATAAGTGTTAAACTACGAAAGATCGAAAATGTCTAGAAAGAATGAAATAAAATTTATCAAAAATTAGGAGTTTATAATATGTGCTAAGGTTTTAAGGGATTACGAAATGAATTTCAGAGGCCGATAAAACTTTGTAGCTTTATAGAATATTTTAAAAAGCCTTATGAGATTCATATCACTGTAGAAACTTACGAAACAGAACATTTAAAGATTGTATGTTCTAGTATCGAGTTATTTTCAAAATTCGTTATTGAATTACCTGACGATTCAATAATAAAAAGTGCACTCCTTACCATTTTTCTCGAATTCCCACAAATAATTTTTGTACACGATCTATAAAATTTTTATCTAGAACTATAAATACGCGGAATTTCTATATATCTCCATACAACACGTATTCTTCAAAATTCTACAGAAAATGCTGCGGTCATTTATTAGAAATTCAATTAGAATTGTGAAAGATTTTTGTTCATTTAATTGGTATTCCTATAGAATTGCACTAAAAATTTATATAAATTTCGTTGAATTCTATGCAAATTTCGTAAATTTTTCTTCCCATTTCTGTGACAGTACCGTCGGATTTTTGTGAATCGCAATATATTTAAGCGCAAATTCCATTGAATACCATTTACGGTAATTATGAACATCAAAAATATCGAAGGAACGTTCATATCTTTGAATTAGCAATGTAACGTCATGAGTTTTAGATCTCATACAAAATCTGAACTTCAAGTACAAACCTTTGGTTAGCATGAAATTCGGAGAAATAAAATAAGTTTTTATCCAAGTTTTAAAGAACTACTAAAGTTCTAAAACTAGTTCTTTTATTAATTCCATCTATTATTAACTCAAATAGGCTTTTATAATTTGTTTAAATGTAAGGTAAATTGTGGAATCAATTACAGATTTCAAACTTCTGTCAAAATTAATCCTATTTCATTAGCGCCATATCAGAGTTCCAACATTTTCAAGCCAGCTATGTAATATCTTTGTTTTAACAATTTTTCTATGTAATTCATTTAAAGTAATTCTTACAATAAATTCTGCTCCAAATGTCTGCTTTAAACATTTTACCAATATCATTGGTTCGTTTCTAAAAATGTATTGTAACTGGAAAATGGATAAATATCGCTGGTTTACCTATACATTTTTTTACGTGTGTGGAACTTGGCTAAAAAATTTGTCGCATGTTATTGAAAATAATATATATGTAGAACTATTTTTCCTATCATAAGTATATTCTTACAACTTATTCCGATAAACTCTGAGAAAAGTTTGTGGTAAGGGAATGTACCGCCCCTTCTTTTGAAATATTAAAAATATAGGTTTTTTAATTCGTCGAATGGAATGTAAATTAATATTGTGTAAAGTTAAGAAAGAATATAGCACAAAGAATTGACTAAATAATAATACAATAATTGAGCATATTGAAGAAATTGCAGTCGGGGAAATACTATTGGAGAGAAGGGTTGTTGCATGGCTGAGATTAAGCTCAATTCAAGTTTAACGAAGGATCTTTAAGAATTCAAGTTCGATCCTAGTGGAGTTTGAAATAGTCGATTGATGAGAATCAGGTCTCTTATTCCCCAGATAAATGCAAAGTACTCGAATGTGACGTCGTTCCTACTTAGTAAAAGAAGGTTGAGAGACATCGATTGTTAGATGTACTTGCCTTATGACGTCATCTATAGGCTGTACAGGCTTAATTTCTCTTTACGCCGTACTTTGCGAATTCTAAAGCGTCAGAATGACGCAAGTCATATGAAGGGTAAATTGGCATAAGTAGTTGGAGTTCAGTGAGACGTTTACTAAGAAACATTGAAGTATAGCTGGTATTTAGTTCATATACGCTATAACATAAGACGTCATCATTTACCGGGTCCTATTTTAGAATAATGCACTGAAGAGAACTCGTCATTCTCTCTCTCAAAAAAAAAAAAAATAATAATAATGATGAAATTAATTACCTCAAAAATTATTACTACTTAGGGAAAACTATGCAAGCATAGGTCACTTTTATAAGAGTAGGTTATTCCAATTTCTTGAAATATGCAAAACAAACCTTATTCTCAAAACTTTAACCACAATCTTTGGCACAATAGACAACACGAATGGAAGAAATTTCGTCAAAATATGAAAAGGAATAAATGTGAGAGATAAAAAAAAACTGATTTTAAGCATTATAACTAACGACATGAGTTTCATATTAAAATTTTTAACAAAAAGCTGTGCTATTCATCAATGAAATGGTTTTGTTTGGAAGCTAATATAAGATATTTTTTAATTAAGTATGAATGAGTGTGCTTTCTTATCGAATTTGTCCACCACAAGCGATGTCCTATTCGAAAATAGAGAGTTTAGGAAACATACCTCGATATTTTTTCTTCAAAACACTAAAAGCAAGTAAATAATGGATTTTATCGCAAGTTTCTCAACAGAAATAGTTACATAAATTGTGAAGTCTTGCCACCGCATAAATTACTATTCTTAATAATTCATTATAAATTATATAAAACATTCAGAAATCTGTTGTGACCTACTGTAGCATAGTTTCACCAACTATATTCCATATTGGGAAATAGAAAAGTTTGTATTCTAGATTACATCCCTACCATCCTTTATCAGCGGTTTTATTAATATCTCTATCTTGAAATATTACGTAATGTTGTATAATGTACAACTTCTAAATCATTTTCGTGTCACTAATTGAAGCTATTCAGATAAAAAATGTTGGAATATGTAAATCAAAGAATTTTTTCATGATTATTTTGGTCAAATAAGTTTCGACTGTATGAATATATTAAACTATATTATCAATTGACCGAATCCATTTCAAATCAATCAGGCTGATTATCTTTAAGTCGCAGAATTAGTCACCGACAGAATATGTTGTTTTTTAAGCGGGCCAAACCTTTTCCAGTCGGAACTACTGGGCAGGCGAATTTATTTTTCATCGAATGGAATTTTTTAATTTTCATCACAAACAACTAAAGATACGAAAAAATCTGGAGAAAAAGTTTGGTTACTTAATAAAGCTTTACAAAAATGACCTCTTATTCTTTTATGATATCATAAGTCGCTCGCGAGAAAAATTCGAAAATCCAAGTTTACGAAAGAAAAATTCTCCTGGAGACAACAAAGTTTAGCACAAATAAAACTTAGTGAATCTATTATTTATAATATATGCCCAAATAAAAAAAATAAAACTGAAAAATATAAAAAGGATTGTTTTTCCCGAAAACCCGACTTTTCATATTTCACAAGTTCCATCAAAAAACTTAATTCGATTTTTTGGACGGGTCGTAAACCTTACCCGAATCTGAAAACAAAAAATATCTCAATTAGGTCAAAAATTCTAGAGGTTTGAAGAAATATTGTTTTTTTTTTTCAAACAAGCTTCAAAATTTTAATACTCAGAACTTCGTAGAACATTTTTTTTCTGAAATTGGAAAAACACATATCCCTTTTTTTCCATTGTAAAAAAAACACATATTTTTTTGGCAACCAATATTCTGCTACTTGAAGTTTGTCAGCCTGCCTGATATAAAATGAATCATCAAGAGATTTCTAAACGAATTTCCGTGAAATTTATTCAGTGTTTTCAAATGAATTCTTGTTGAAATTCAATAAAATTTTTATGACATTCTGCTGAAAATGCAGTGTCCATAAAATACTCACACAATGTACGGATTACACAAAAGGTTTCTATGTAAAAAGTTGTTTAAAAAGTACCAAAATTATTCATAGATATGAAATAAATAAAAAAAACATTAATTTAAATTGAGAACATTATAACAGGAATAAAACAAAACGATTTCTCTCAAACATGGTTCCGTGATTGAATAGTTTGTCATGCCAGTATCAAAATTAGCATTTGCGAAAAACAAATGTTAGGAGTGTAGTCAAATCATTAAATATCCAAATTTTTTAATAAAATGTGAAACACTAAACCTAATCGGCTTCTATTTCGTCAATTATTATTTCAAAAAAGAATTTATATTTTTGAATAACTATTTTTATTTTCAATATTATACAAATATTATATATTATAATTATTAGTACATACTGATACATTTTTTACTCTACAAAGGAACTTGTACAGAAAGTATTTTAAAGAAAATACAATATCTTTTCGTATGGCATGCTCTATTATTGATATCAATTCCATACTAGTACTTTTTCATTTATAGCTTTAAAATTTTTTTTTAAGTTTATTAACGTCCGGGAGATGCATAACAATCAAAAATCAAATTGAGGAGAAAGTTAAAACAAGATCAAATAAAAATATGATATAATTATTTTTTGCTTGTTGAATTTAATTTATAAACTACTCAAATGAATCACAAATATGTATATGATTACATGATTATTACTGTTGTTCATGAAATAAAAACGAAAGTACGTAGATTAAAACTAAAGTAAACTTTTTTAAACAAAAATAAAAATGTAAAATAAGTAAAAATTTGTGAAGTAAAAATTGACTAGGAAAGGTTATTAATTAGTCTTTATATAGTTGAGAAGCTACGAAAGTTAAGAATAATAGGTTTATATATATATATATATATATCGGCCACCCATCTCACGGTTGTGAGACGTGGTTACAGCTGAAATTTTACCGCGATTTCGCTGGGAGCAGGTGCAATTTTTTAAGATTAGCACCTGCTCCCGGCGAAATCCTGCGGTTGTCATTATGAGAAACTTTTAACTATATATATATATATATAAATCTTGAGAAATTACAGGGCGTAATTATTGTAATATATTTGTAAGCATTTCAGTTTATTATTTACTATAAAATTTTAAGCAAAGAAATGTGTGCTTAGGTTATCAAAAACCCCATCAAAGTAGCAGTTTTTTAATAATTAAAAATATTTTTACGGTTTGGCGATTGTTCAACATCTTCAACAACAGCTTCTTTGTGGTATTAGCGGCCTCTTTTTATGTAACTCCTCCGAATAACAATTTGAGGTTGACTTTTCTCTGCGTTGTTTATTACCATTATTTGAAATTTACTTCATTGACGAGAAACAAGAGAAGATGAGTCGATTAAAACAAAAGAGAAAATGGTAATTTCAATTACGAGACTGCATTTTGAACGAATGAGATTGAGCGAGGCTTGCTGCACACTACCTGATGTTATTTCGATTTCGCATGCCTAGAAATATTACAGAGAATAATGATTTTGAGATTATATCCTATTAAGAGGCCTTAATCGCTCTGCTAAATTGTCCTGCAATTTCCAGTAGACTAAAAGTATATACAAGCACAGTTATTCGTTTAATAGGAGGGTAGGTGGTGTAATGAATGGTTAGGTTGGGTGATTAGGCTACAGAAGGTAAGAATGCGTATTTATGTAATTGGATGGGTAGGGCTTAGGGCTCTCATAGGTCATAGGGCTTGAGTATAAGCACGTATGCATGGTGCTATTAAAATACTACCCACTTCCTGCCACCACAAACGTCCCTCGCTTCACTCGAATGTGCATGTATCACGTTAACTTTACATACGTGGCCATTTATTCGGAAGCCGTATATCCGTCGTGAGGATATCACGTTATCCAGTTTGGCGAATAAACTCCACCCTTTGCCCCGATTTTCCACTGGGGATAAAAAGAGAGTAACATGTATTACACCTTTTGGCGAGAATACATCATCTAGTATCGTATTCCTACAATGCAAGCTTTCAACTTATTGAAGTGAATTTAATTGATTTGATATTTTGACAAATATGGAACCCAAAAAAGTCCTATTTTTCAAAAATGTTCTCAAATCTGCGTCACATTTTACAAGTTTATTGGTTGCATTTATTAATAACATGGCACCATTTACTGAAATAATATCCATGATGTATTTTTCTGGATTTGTGAACAGGTTCAACCTACAAAAAAATATCTAAAGTTTGTTGTTTCAATTTTTGAGATTTCATCGACAAGTCGAGTCTTGAATAGTTTGAAAATAGACCTTGAAAATGTAGAAAATCGTTTAGTTACATTTTATTATGATGTTTGGTAATTTTATTCTTAACAAATCCAGGGAAAACGTATTATTAAATCCATTAAAGAAATATTTTTAGTTCATTTTACTGAAAACATGACCATGTTCTGATGGAAATTATACAAATTATGTTTTTGTTCATTAAATTTTTTAAATAATACAAAATACTGTTGCCCATCTGTGACGTGTTAATGTAATAAGAAATAAGAAAAATATTTTTAGTTGATTTTACGAAAAAAATGAAATATTCTGGATGAAAACTACTGATAGAGTGATGAATTTGTTTATATAATTTGTTCAAAGAAGCAATTAATATATCTTTTTATCCAGCTTTTAATTACAGTTGATTATACTTACGTTTCGTCCAAAGAAAATCAATCTGAAGAAGCAAAAAGTAGACAGTTTTAAAACTAAATAAAGAAAAAAAAAGTTGATAAAAAACAAGCTTTCGTTCAAATATACTAAAAAAAATCCCTCTGAAAAGGGGGCTTGCAATAATAATAATAATAATATAACAGGCTGCGTCCACGTTAGTCGTGGACTTTTCGTGGGTCATTTTTCAAATGGAAGAAGGGAAGGAGGGGTGTCATAATTAAATATTTCATAATTTCAAAATTTTTTCGACGTAAACGTAATATTTATCATTCTTTCTTTTGAATAAGTATTTCAGAAAAGAAACAATATTTTTATCGCGATATCAAAATTTCAAATCATTCATGTTCGAAGTGCAAAAACAGAAGTCCGTTTCATGGTTCAGTCGGTTTTGTGCCATGGTCAATCGCAAGTAATTTTTTACTCTACGTAAAGCCGAAAAACTTCTCTCATTGGAGCAAGATGACCCAGGAATGGTAATACGTAATTGAATGAATCTCGAATATTCAGGAACGAGTTCTTGCCACTAAACGTTTTCTCTCATAAATTGCACGACATCTTTTGAAGATTCTGGTCTTACTTCCTCACCTTTCATTAAAACGAATGCCATATCTCTATCACTTAATAATCTGAATTCGTCAAAATCCCCCTTGTAAAATTTGATGATTTTTTTCTCGTCTACTGTTTCACCAATAACGAATTCCTCTAATGTGTTGAAAAACTTGGCTGAATCAGTATCAAATCTACTTTTCAGCGAGTAAATGACTTGGTCGAATATCTTGCAATAAATCTTCCGATAGTATTCTTCGGGAGTCTTAAAAACATAATTTTCAACATTGTCGCTGTCAATTCGCTTGATTCCCCAACAACGAACTTTTTGGTCAATTCGATACTTTTCAGACAAATAGATTGAAACTTGTAATCGCGGGAAGGTTCGAATGCAAAGGCTACAACTTCTATTTTTCGAGACGAGCCTACCACGCAAAGCTCTACCTTTTGAAGTTCTTTGTGTAAAAATCCAACCCTATCAAAAATCCTAATTATCGCATTCAAGAAAAAAATAAATGTAAACGACACCATCCGTTCCAAAAAAACCTGCAGCCTTGGCAGCAATTGTGCTGTCGACTTCGTGATCTTCACTCACCTCGTGAAAAAATCCCATCAATGGATTATAGTTGGCCAGGACGGTTTTCAGTTATTTTATTCGCAATATAAATCTACAACAAAATAAAAATATTCAAAAATCAATAATTTAATAATAGATATTTGAACGAAAAAGATGAGTGTTACAAAAATTGTTGAGTTTTCTACAAAGAAAGATTTTACATACTTCAATTTTCAACTTGGTCTTTACGCAAATTTTCAATTTGGTCTTTACACGCGCATATTATAAAAATGGATCAAAGCCCAAATGCATGTTTTTTTCGCTCAAATTTCCAGGTGGGTAATTACCCACCTTCGGAGATTCCAGGTGGGTGGTACTACCCACCGTGCCCACCTGTTCCGCCGGGCCTGTGTGTCTGACCGAGCATATTATACATTCAAAATTTTAAACATATTTAACCATTTTAAAGTGAAAAGTATTTGAATACCAACGTCTTTGTGATTGAAAAAGTCTGAATGAATTTCTTTGTGAGCCATTTTACGACTATCCTAATTAAAAATGTAAAGACATTATTCTGTTCTTCCGTGAAAATCCTATAAATAGATTTGAGTTTGCTCACATTTTTTGGTTATAAAAGGATTAAGGCAGTTGTTATATCATAATTGGATTTTTAGAATCATATAACACGCCATAAAAGTTGCAATATAATCTGTTATAAGCGTGACATTTATTACTTTACGGAACACGTGTAACTGCAGACTGATGTTCCAATTAGGTTAGTTTGCGGATCTTAGGTTCAAAATATAAAACAAGTCAATGTTGTCTTTATAAATACCTAATTATTGAGCTTGGATCTGGATATAGGTAAAATCAATGAAAACTATAAACATGATTAAAATGACATTTTATGACATAAATCAAAACTATGCGATACAAACAACTTCTTGATAGGTGCATCGCTCAAGTACTGTCTCCCTGATCCCTGGATCATGCTCTCATCCCTCACCATCTCCTCTTACGTTAGGCATTATGCCACCTGCAATCTTTCGATATATGGAGTATCTATATCAGATCTATCTATTTTGATTACAAACTTCAAATTGTAATGAAAGTAAAAATAAAAGTTGCATCATTTATGCTGATAATAAATAATAATACAACCCTTCTATGAACTAAAGACAAAAATTATTTTAATTACAATCAATCATTGACTTTATAGGATTTTACATGATTTATTTTGATATATTCTTCAATAGTTTATTTAGTGGAATATTAGCACTTTAATAGGATATTATATATATATATATATATATATATAATATTATACAAAAAATTTTTTCGCTACCTTGCAATCTTTAGATTTAATTAGAATTGTATTCAAAAGTAAAATTTAGATATTTTTTATTAATCGTCCATAGCGTCTTCGAAGAAAAATTCAATAAGTTAATTATATAATTAGACTAAAACATGGATTTGAATTAAAATATCTTTCATGTGTGGAAAATCTATTCAGTATTATTCTCGTAAATGATATTTCTATCATCAATGCATGTGTGATACGGAAAAAAACTTTTCATAACCTGGAATAAACTTTCACAAATCAAACGTAACTTTTGTTCTACTGGAAATGTATTATCACGTAAATAAAGGAATCCTCTGAACTTTATGAGCCTCATTTCCCTAAGCAGTCGTTAACTGACACCTTTAGTGTGTTTGAGTTACAATATCCATTATCATATTTTATGACGTGTTGACGTATGATATGAGAAAATAATTCTGTAATGGATGTGAAATATGTGTTACAGAAATACCCTTATTTATCCATTTTGTAATTTAATAATAATTTTCTTTTTACAAGTTATGTAGAAAAGATATGCTCAATTTATTATTAATTTCCTTTAATTTCAAATGTGTAAAGTTACAGTTTCTTGTCATAATAGGTAGAAACTACAAATAATACATATTGTATCAATTTAAAGTGAAAAATCATCTGAAGTAGTTGTTTACATCCGACTTACACCTTTTTTTCACATTCTCATCATTTATGATTGAGAGAGTATTAGAGTTGTCAAAAATTTCACATCACAATTTTTCAACTGATCTCTACGTTTTGAGACCCCCTGAAGCCTAAAATAAAGCTTTGGCGATGGCGTCTGTCTGTCTGTCCGCCCGTCCGTCAATAAACACGATAACTCTTGAAAAAATGAACTTATCGAATCATGCTTTGGCACACTTTTTTATCGTAAAAGAAAGAATGAATTCGTTAAACAGCATTTCTTGACCAACGGTTATGATTTTATCCATCGAAAATGCTATCTAAAATCGGATTTTCCATTTTCTTGCCAAACGACAGAAGATACGTGAAAAAAGTATGGGAAAAGAATTGAAGCTCTTTAAAATATCTATAATTTTTTTCGTAACTATTTTTTGATAGGACTCGTTTTTTTTGGTTTTATGCATCGAAAATGAATAAGTCGAAAATTTTAATTTTAAGCCAAACGAAAACAGATAAGTAAAAAAGTTTGAGAGAAAAATTTTAGCTTCTAAAAAGACCTATAATTTTTCCCTGAATCATTTTTTAATAAGACTTGATATTTTTTCGAAAATAAAATAAAAAAATAAAAAATTGGTGCCAAACGACGCAAAATATTGGAAAAAGTCTCAGTAAGTAATTATAACTTTCGAAAAGTCTTATAATATTTTCGAAAACTATTTTTTGATAGGATTTGTTATGTCGATTTTATTTGTGGAAAATACCATGAAAAAAATGGGAAATTCAAATTTTGAGCCGAACGACGTAAGATACTGAAAAAAGTTTCAAAGGTATGATTTACAAGTTTATCAAGTCTGAAATTTGAGGTCAGTTTGACGCGGCCATAATCACACACGGTCGACTGCGAATGCGCATACGCATAGTACAATTATGAGCCCATAATACTCCTAGGAGTATTATGGACGAATTATTGTGCTGCGTGCATGCGCATTCACGCCTGTTGTGTAAACCGCTACTTTAAGAACTAAAAAGGCGCTGATAAAACGCGTGTATCATGCCTGTGTTACATAAGCCATTTTTTGGTAGTACTTTTCATTTTAGTTTTATTTATTGAAAATACTATGGTGAAATCCAAAATTCCAATTTTGAACCAAATGATGCAAAATAAGAGAAAAAGTCTGAGAAACCAATTATAGCTTTTAAAAAGTCCTACAGAATTTCTTCGAACCATTTTTTTAATGAGCTTGTCATTTTGATTTTATTTATCGAAAGTACTATGCAGAAAATCAAAAATTCTCATTTCGAACCAAATGGCGTGAGATATGGGGAAAAAATTCAAAAATGAATTACAGCTTTTAGAAAGTCCTATCAAATTTTTTAAAACTATTTTTTGATAGGACTTGTCATTTTGGTTTGATTGATCGAAAATATTATGAAAAAAAAATGGAAAATTCAAATTTTTAGCCAAATTACGCGAAATATGGGGAAAAGTTTTTGAAGGAATTCCAGCGTTCAAAAATTCCTACAACGAAAAAGACGCGAGATATATAAAAAGTCTAAAAGAAGACTTGTAGGATATTTTGTTGTATTCATAAAAAATAATATGAAAACAAAAATCATATTTTCAGCATAACAACGCGAGACACAGAAGAATGTCTGAAGAAAGGATTGTAGCTTTTCTATTGTAAGGTAATTCATAAAATAAATAAACATTCAAAAATGTAGGTCAAAAATTGAGCGCGTAGCGCGAGTGTCATGATGAGAATGTTTACCTCCAAGCTTACAGAGCTTTGAGCAAGTTTATCTTTAACTATACTTAATTACGTAGAAAATTTAGAATATGAAGACGTATATAAATACTGGGATCTAAAGAGATACTTTTGATAAAGTTTCATTCAAGAATTCCAAGTGCAAAGAATAAATAACCGAGTATGAAGCGCGAGGTAACCCATTGAGAATGTGACCGCACAGCGGGCAGATTTTAAAAATTAAAATGATCTAGATTGCGAAGAGATTCGTGACACTTGGTTTTTATTTGTCCGCAGCTAGTCGTTCAGGTTTTTAGGACAAATATCGAAAATCTTGCAAACTTGATTGACGGATATGGAAAAGGGTAATCAATATATTTTAATTTTATTGTAGGTATTTTCAATTTTAATAATATATTTGCCCGTCGGAAAATCTGGATGACTAGCCACATTGATTTTATTTATATATTCATTTTTTATATAAGAACAAAAAATAATTTTTGCTGAAAAATCCAACCCCCTGTTTTGTTCAAACTATTACTATTTATTCGAAATATTATTAAATCAGTTAATACACTTAAGATACAATACCCAACAGTAAGTGTATTTTAAATTGAATTTTTCTGTTTTATAAAGAAATTATTGAGCGAAAGTGGTCCATGAGTAGCAATATTTGGTAATTTTCGAATAAATTTTATTTAAAAAATTACGACCTGTCTACCGTAACAAAATTATCCAGCTCTCGCGGGGCTAACATTATGGAAAACTCCGTAATATATACTAGTCAATGCCAACAAATTAAGGTTTTCGTAACATTACAGTCGATATATTCAGTATATTTTAATTGAATCTATCCAAATAGAATAAAAGATAATATTAATATTTGCTACACTTTATAAATGGTTGAAGAGATTATTGAATTTTGAGGTTGGATAATTAGTGAACATCCTTAACCCTCCGCCGTCCTCGTTATTTTTACAACCTCCACCGTCCTTGTGGGTCATTTGTGTTAAACCCTTCTCCATCAATACAGTTTGCGATAAAAAAATAATTAAAAAATTCTAAGTTATTATTCCGATCTTCTATTTTAACATTCAATTTTTTTTTAGTAATCCAAAAAATTTTTTTTGACGTGTCACGCCTCTTTTTCCAATAAAATTCAAGCTCGAAAAATTGACTGGGTCACGAACGACCCACGAGGACGGCGGAGCGTTAAAAATGATTTATGTGTATATCTGTTTATCTGCAATCGATTATCTATTTGTTTAAGATACTTAAATCCGCGATAAATCCTGAGGTATCAAAATTGGTGCAGCTCATTAAAATCAAAATGATTATATTTCGGGAATCAAAAAAAAAATGTACGAGTCCAACTTCACGATCCTAGAAAGCGACAGTCCTTTATTTTTTATTTTTTAAGATCTCGCCAAAGACTTTACTCAATAAGTTTTCCAAAGGAGTTAGATATCTCATCAAACGCAAAGATCCTAAACCTTAATCGGGATAAGATTTAAAATTGGTACATATAATTTACGGCGAGCAAACAGATGGTAATAAGAAATTAATTCACAAAAGTAAAAGAGTGAACTTCTCAATGTATCAAATTCAATGTTTCAGGCCATGGACTCATTAATAAAATTGAAAATAGTATCAATATTAGCATAAATTTGGAAAGATAGTATAAATAGTGTCATGCAATTTTTTAAATATTAAATCCAGGGCCTAGCTGTTTTTGGAAATCTTATGCACAATGTACTTCTCCAATAACATCGCCTGAAATTCTTTTGAATCTCTTAAATAACTTAACAAGCTTTGAAATCCGTTGAAATCCTTTAGAATTTCTGAAACTCGTGGAAATTCTCAGTACCCTCTAGAAGTCCCTTAAAATTTCATTTCATTTCTTCCCTAAAAATCGGAATCCCTTAAAATACGTAAAATACTTCAAATATCATTGATATCTTGGATACCTTTTTCAAATCCTTTGAAATTGTCTAAAATCCTATGAAATGCTTTTAAAACTCTGAAAAATTTTGAAAGCTCGTTAAAGGACCCCGCAAATGCATGGTAAAAAAGATCCCGCTGGAATTTTCAAAGTTTTTGATATTTTTTAGTTTACGCTCTCTTAAACAAAAAATCCTAATGGCACAAACTCAAATTATGAACAGTTTTTGCGCTGCGACGATTTAAAAGTCAGATTTGGGTACATGTTTTTACCCGTGGAGTGGAATATATCACAGACTTTTCTTTCACCCTTTGCATTGCTCTCGTGTAAGTTTATGAGGAAAAAGAATTGCAATGACGAACAATGCGATGTAATCGCGTTGGGAGCGATAAGCCCTAAGCGTTTGGGTGATGCGCTAAGCGCTTAGGCAACGCACAAAGCGTTCATATAATTGCATATTATGGAGCTTCAAACGCGAAATTCGATTTCTATTATTAAGAGGTGTTTGGTTGTCTGAATCGACGATACAAATAGCTAATTCACAAACGCATGACAAACGCTACATTCGTTTGAAAGATTGCATCCTAAGTTCGTCGCAAAGCGCTTAAGTTGAATGGCTAGACAAAAGAATCGATACCCAGCGTTGAAAGTGGGCACTGATCAACCAGTTTATGTCAATCACTCTAAAGCATCTTTTACAGAATTCTCCTTTTGTGCCAATGCTTTCATCCTACCTTCAACTCTACGAGTTTAAGAAAAGCACTCAGATATCAAAATAAACTCGCAGCGTTTCTGTTTGGCTTTGATTTGCCTGTTTTAATCAAGCTGTCTAAAACAGCTTATAATGAATACTTATCTTGTTCTTATGCTCCCACTTTAAGTTCAACGCTAAGCGTTGAAGAAATCACCCAGACAACAAAATCAACTTCCAACCTAGCTGTTTGGCGCTGATAGGCCAGTTCAAGTCCGCAATAATCATTCGATTACGAAAACAGCACCGCTGAGGGTTTATTTTGTGACCTACGTATGCACATATTTATCTTTTACGCTTAGCGTTGAAGTTAAAATCGGAGCATTGAAACGAGATAAGCATTCCTTTTAAAGTATTTTAGACTGCTTGACTTAAACTGGCGAATCGAAGCCAAACAGCAACGCTGGAAGTTTATTATGTTGTCTGAGTGCTTTTCTTAAACGCTCAGCGTGCTTCAGAGTGCTTGACATAAACTGGTTGGTCAGTGCCCACTTGCAACGCTGAGTATCGATTCTTTTGTCTAGCCATTTAACTTAAGCGCTTTGCGACGAACTTGGGATGCAATCTTTCAATCGCAAGTAGCGTTTGTCATGCGTTTGTGAATTAGCTATTTGTTTCACCGTTTCAGACAACCAAACGCCACTTGATAATAGAAATCGAATTTCTCGTTTGAAGCTCGATAACATGCAATTATATGACCGCTTTGTGCATTACCTAAGCGATTAGCGCATCACCGGAACGCTGAGCGGTTATCACTTCCAACGCGATTAGATCGCATTGTTCCTCCGGGCAATTCTATTACTACATAAACTTGCGCGAGAGCAATGCAAAGGGTGAAAAAAAGTCTGATATATTCCACTCCACGGGTAAAAATATGTACAAAAATCTGAATTTTAAATCGTCGTAGCGCAAAAACTGTTCATAACTTGAGTTTTTCCCATGAGGATTTTTTGATCAGGAGATCACAAACTAAAAAATATCAAAAACTTTAAAAATTCCATCGGGACCTTTTTTACCAAGTATTTGGTGCAGGGTCCTTTGTAGATAATTTTTTCAGGAGTGAAGTAGACACACTGAAACCAAAAAACGTTTCTTATTTGTATTTTTATAGACATGTCAAAAGTATTTAAGCAACTGGAATTTGAACAATTCTTTTCTATTGAGACTAAGTTTTTAAGTTAAGATTTTATATTAACCGCCGTTTCTAATCTTGTGGTTATCAGGGCCGATGCACCTATCATGGGAACCTTGTGGGAACACAATCTCGGTACTGAAGTGGAAGTTGGGTAATTTGATACATGCATTTCTTTTCTCGCAAGCAGTGATTTAAAAAGTAATTTTCAATTTGAATTGGCGGTACACTTTTTGACATAATTTTTGCAAATTCATTGAGGTTTACAATTAGCTTTTTTCCATTTATTTTTCAACATTAAGTTACGTCAGCTTCTCTTCAAATAATTTATGTTTCACTTCTTAAATCACTATTTTTTGCTTTTTTTTAAATCGCAAATTTTTATGCATGATATTATACTATGTAGTTCATAATGCTTTATTGCTTCTTAATACTCAATTATCTTTATATGAAGGATCAATACGGATAAGTGTGTTAAATTGTTTAGTGTTATAAAGAGAAAATTTTCAATGAAAAACGAATTATTTATTAACTTTTTTGTTATAACGTTTAGATTGTATCTCTAATTATTTGTAGAAAAAGGTGGCTGACATTCTTTAAATTGCTTTAAGGGCGTTGGAACCAGGACCCAACCTCAATATTGAATTGCCTCATTTTACTCTATATGTACTAGAATTTCATCTGTTTTATATAATTAGGGAGTAATCCTGTTTTGATTCAAATTTGTATTCGGAGCTAAAGATTGGCTAATTTCAATAGTTTTTGTGTAAAACGTTTTTTGGATTCTAACCAGAGCCTCTGAAAAAACGTTTCACACAAAAACTATTGAAATTAGCCAATTTTTCACTCCGAATACAGTTTTGATTTAAAACAGGAATAGGCCCTAATTATCTAAAAAATATGTAATTCTATAGTTTTTACGGAGTAAAATGAGGCAATTCAATTTTGAGGTTGGATTCCTGGTTCCAACACCCTTAATCAATTATTTTAAAAGAAACTGAGGAGCTTTTAGAAAATTCAAATTCGTGCTTGTGTCATTTGCTCTATAAATTTGAACTTTTCCTGCATAATGCAGGTTTCTTTATATTTTTTTAAGAAATGAAAGAAGATCTTGTATTTGATTTAAATATGTTTTTTTGAAAATATTATATTTTTTTACATTTTCAATAACAAGGTATGACAGGTTAATTAAAAATCAGACTCGGGTCAAGTGTGATAACTGTTTTCTTTTTCATTGTGAAATACGAAAATCTGTCAACAGTTCGAGGTTAGTTGGAGAAGTTAATAAACCTTCTTTTTTCAATAAAAATGTAAGTACAATAAGAATGAAGGCTAAATAACATTATTATAAATACATTCACACAGACAAATCATTTTTATATCAATTTAGAAATAACACAATTTTTAATAGATAATACTTAAATGTGACTTCAACCCTCACTTACACTTACCCGTAATAAAAAAAAAAAGAATTGTTGACACACTATATCGAATAAAGTTAAAAGTATTTCTTCAGGTAATTTTTTGCTGATCAAATAAGGAGAAGATTACCGACGGTATTAGCTGCACGGTGAATCTCGACTCGGGAAGAGTACAGATGTCAAGCCATTTCGAGCGTGGATAGCACTCGGATGGGTGACCATCTGCGACGTACGACTAGGTTATGTATTCCCTGTGTTTTAACTATAATGTCGAGCGGGAGGGTTTGACGCCGAGGATGTTTATGTGCATTAGATGCAGCCGCGGGTCATCATTTGTGTGATTAAATTCATACCGTGATGAACCTACCATAGTAAAGACAAATTTCACATGTCCACACCCGGTGAAAAGTGGAGTCTCCTGGCATCTCGAGTAGTGCAGCTGGAAAGGACCGCGGCTAAAGCTACCGAGAATAGACCTTTGTTTTAACCGGGACCGTAACCAGTGAAAAGTGGAGTCCTAGCACCTCGAGTAGTACAGCTGGGAAATGGGGCTTTAATTAGTACCAGAAACGTGGCCAGAGCTACGCCCCAAGACAATCTCTGCAAAATTTCAAAGAAGAATCTTCTCAAATATTTGATATATCATAAATCACAATATAACTTTTGAATTTCCTATCACACTTACCCGTATTGACCGTTTTGATTGATATTTGATGAACTAATTGTTGAATTTGTTTCGTATATGTAGAGTAGTTGTGTGCATCTAAATTATTTTTTATATTTTTCCTAACAAAAATCACTTTTTTGTTATGAAGATGCTTTCTCATAAAATGTATGATTTTTATTCAGATACCGAGAAGATGGACACACATTGGGAACACCAGAATTTGCTCCGCCAGCACCTTCGCGTCTTCAGTGGGATTTCAGTAAAGAATGTCTCTCAGCGATAGAAAAGTCCTATTTAGTAAGCAAATTGAATTTATTAACTTGATGATAAAAAAATAACGGCTTCTTCCAGGGCTATATTCTGACGTACTAAGGAGACCCTTGCGTAAGTGACTACGATTACGGTTCATTTTCTTATTCCTGACAATGGTATTCAGTGACATGTCTCTCGAGCTGTATCTCTCGCACAAGAAAAATTTTAAGTCATCATCAAAGATGACGGGATGTTTCACAGGGTTTACCTTAGAAAGGGGGTCTCCCCCTCCCTCTAAGGTCACCTCTTCAAAATTAATTTTGGTCGAGATATTTCGTTGGTAAAACAAACTTCAGATGTGACATATGCTCTGGAAGGTTTGTCTCTGTTTCTTCACTGATGATGATTTAGAAGATGGGACAATGAGCTCCGGGAGACTTACTGAAAGCTTGCTTCCGGAATCGTTTTTCGGCACTTTTTCAAGAGAATTTAAGTTAAAACAACACATTCCAAATACAGTGGAGTCTCACCTATTTTCCCTCCCTTATTTCCCGTCTCCTCTATTTCCCGTCGGCTTTACACGGTTATTTCCATTTGCGCATTTCCGGCACCTCCCACCACGGTTCCGGTATGATCTCCGTGTCAGTGGCTGACAAATTAAAAAGAGGCCCGAAGAACGGAGAAGCCTTGAATTGAGTATTTTAGTATGACGTCATGGATATACATCATACGACTTTTTCGAGAAAATATTCTAAACGTAAAAGTCATAAATGTACAAATAGTAATATTTCTCGAATGTAGAACCTATTTTCTCAGCCATATTCCATACTTTTGTCGATTCACGACCTTTCAGTTTCATGAAATAAAATAAAATATCCTAAATGTCAGGTGAGTGGTACTCTAACCTCAATTTTCGGACAGTTACTTGTATTTCGTGAAACTGAAAGGTCTTCAACCGATAAAATAATGAAGAATCAGAACTGCGCAAATGCATTCTACACTTGAAAAGATTACTATTCAGACCTTTATAACTTACCTTAACATTTAAGAGATTTTCTCCAAAAAGTCTTAGCAGTTGCAGTACTATGTACTAACCTTCCTGACGACTGACTTGTCCACCTAGCCTAGCATATCGTCGCGGTACGTCATGCTGCAAGACTTAATATGCCGCGAAATATTTTTGGTCGTTTTTTGATTTTATTACATATATTGATTTTTATTTGGAAAATTGTCGTGCGCCAACAAAAAACTTGAAAGACACTTGAAAAACACTGATGTATGCATGCAAGCTAACAGACCGCAACTTTTTAAACTGCGCAAATCGGGGCCGTCTGAACAGTTTCCAATTGGAATACATAATATTGCACAATATACTGGAGTGGGTACTCGCGCATTGCGATCCTTCCGAGGCGAGAGTCACAACCATCTCTCGCCCTGCGCGCTGAGAAACTGCGTGGGCCAGCAGTTCTAGGAACGTCAGGTGTATTTATTTGTATTATTATTGATGGTATTTATTGATTCTAAATCGACCCGCGTTTTTTGGTTGAAAAAGTTGCGTACAGGCGGCGCATCGATACAAGAACTGGGTAGCCAATGAACGTCGCTTGACCCAAATATCCTGCCCACTCGCGGTAGGAGTGGAAGTAAAAGAATCGTTTCGTTTCAAGGTCGGGGAAATAGGCGAGACTTCACTGTACACCTACGTAAAGAACTGCGGTAGACGTAATTGATGCGCATTTCCCTGACAAGGATAAATGAATCTGTATACAATTATTTAAAGAATAACAATTTTTTAAAACAATTTTTCGTAGTCCTGAATAGTTTTTAAAGTAATTAGACCAGAAAAAAAGTTATAACTATAGAATAGGGTGGTCCTTATTTTAATTTAGTTAGAAATCGTTTTCTTCCACTCGCGATTTTGATGCGAATGCCCAAAAATAGAATGGCCTCCAAATGTTATCCACATCGGTTAATATTTAGACTAGGGTGTTTCAAAAAACACTCTAGATTTAATGAAAAAAAATTATTTGTACATTTTCCATATTGTTGTTCATATGTTAAGGTTATTATGTTTTATACATATATTATCTCAAATTATAGAGGAAATCAAGACGAATTCAGAGACCCATATTTAAAATTATTTTTCATGATTTCGAATTCAAATATCAAGGAGCACCTGAAAAGATTCAAAGTTAGTGTGTTTTGAACCACCCTAGTAAATATTAATCGATTTGGTTAAAATTTGTAGTTCATTCTTTCAGGTATTTGCACCAGAATCGCGAGTGGAAGAGAACGATTTCCAACCAAATTAAAATAAGGACCGCCCTATTCTATAATTATACTAACTTTTTCTGGTCTAATGGCTTTAAAAAATATGCAGAATTTACGAGACATTGTTTTTAAACATTTAAATTCTTTAAATAATTCGATACAGATTCATTCATCCTTGTCACCGAAATTCACAAAAATTACATCTACCGCAATTTTTTTCGTATCAACGCATCAACGTATCATCGCAACCTGCATTTTGCCGATTATTTTTATTTTATTAATTTGACTCTTATTTTGACTTTATTCTGGACTCAGAATGAGTCCATGAATTGCCTGAAGGGTGCCAGATAGTTTTCCTATTTAAAACGATCAAAATGCAAAAAGGATATTTAACTTGGCCTGAACTTTAAGTTTGAATTTATCAATAGTTTGCCCGATAACTCCAGCAGAGTGGGCCGGTAAGGAATAACGCAGAGGGTTAGAATAAAGTTACTTCACACAATGCTATATTCACTTTGAGTATAATTAAATCACATTCGAATTCGATTCAGTACAATTAAACATTAAAAGATGACAAGGAGTGGGCCTCTACTCCACTCGACAGAAGTGCCTTTCTGGAAACAACGACAATTTATATAGCGTGACCCGTAACGCCATTTTAAACACGACAAACTTTCGTTATGTGGAGTGGTCCGAATGCCCACTTATCACTTTAGTCATTTAAAAGTTAAGGCATGGAGTTATGCCGCTCTGGCTCACAGGATTTGACAGTTGTTGTTATTGTTATGTGGGGGGGGGGGTTGATCCACCCTTCCACCCGAGTTGGATATGAAATAACAAACAAAAATACCAAAGAATTAGATTAATTACGACGAAATCGTTTAATTGGAACCCTGTGGTCTGACAATCTGTGGTTTAGGTCAGATGGCCTAACCTCCCTAGTTTGTGACAGTTGATACCGTATTTCTACTTTTCAAAAACAGTTTTACACTAATCAAATTGAAGGTGAGCTTACGACAATTATTAATGATAATAGAAAATGAATCATTGCATTGTGATGAGATATTAAGTTGTTATTGACGTTAGCAGTCTTTAACATTGAATACAATACTTCAAATCACACCAAAGACTAAGATTCTTTTGAATACTCGCCGTAGAACTCTTATGTTCTCGGCTAGTAAGGTGCTGTTCGCAGACAGCCCGTAGATTTGGTTCGTGATTCTAAACTAATATCCCCAGTAAAATGATTTTGAAGCTGAATTTGATTGTTTTCAGATTTATTTGTGCGGGGTACAAATTACCCTGTCACAGTACATATAACATGTACAAAAATAACTTTAAATACTATATTAAACTGAAGAGTCATCGTCCTCAATCGACGGATTCTGTAAGCTTTGTTCCTTATTGCTGAAAGGGGCAGTGGCTGAATCCTCCTGTTGGATGTGGTTACAGTTTTCGTTTTCGTCGCTATTTTCAAATCTTTTACCACGTTATTTACTCTCTTAACGTGAAGGCAATGCTTGTGAATCATGACGGCCTTCTTCGAGGAAAAATTGGTTCCAAATTCTTTGCATGTTATATCGAAAATTTTCGACTGCAAAGTGGGACAATAAAAGTCATAAGTTAATTTTTGAAGATCAGGTGAAGACTTAATGTGTAGAGTTTTCATTAGTCTAAATTCAGCGAATGTTTTCCCGTAATGTTCTCCTGGGACTGGAATTTGTGGACCATTAGAAGTCTGAAGAATTGGAATTGGTGCAGTTAAGAAGCGGTTTGTGTGTGTGTGTGTGTGTGTGTGTGTGTGTGTGTGTGTGTGTGTGTGTGTGTGTG
>JAABKJ010002008.1:0-28212 GCA_011634705.1 Andricus grossulariae
CTTAGGCTTATTGCGTCTTTTTCCCCTTAATATAAAGTACTAGAAAATATAGAATGACTAGCCACAAATTAATTAATGAATGAATTTAGTATCTTATATGTGACGTGGAACGAAGAAACCAGCCTTAGGCTTATTGCGTATTTTTCACCTGAATATAAAGTACTATGAAATATAAAATGGCTAGTCAAAAATTAATTAATAAGTTGATTTGGTATCTTATATGTGACGTCGAACGAAGAAACCAGCCTTAGGCTTATTGCGTCTTTTTCCCCTTAATATAAAGTACTATGAAATTTAAAATGGCTAGTCAAAAATTAATTAATAAGTTGATTTGGTATCTCATATATGACGTGGAATGAAGAAACCAGTCTTAGGCTTATTGCGTCTTTTTCCCCTTAATATAAAGTACTAGAAAATATAGAATGACTAGCCACAAATTAATTAATAAATGAATTTAGTATCTTATATGTGACGTGGAACGAAGAAACCAGCCTTAGGCTTATTGCGTCTTTTTCGCCTTAATATAAAGTACTATGAAATATAAATTGACTAGTCAAAAATTAATTAATTAAATAATTTAGTATCTTATATGTGACGTGGAATGAAGAAACCAGCCTTAGGCTTATTGCTTTTTTCCGCTTTACTATTTATCAAATTAAAAAATGTACTTCAAAATAAAGTACTATAAAATATAAAATGACTAGTCACAAATTAATTAATGAGTGAACTTGGTATCTCATATGTGACGTGGAACGAAGAAACCAGCCTTAGGCTTATTGCGTCTTTTCCCCCTTAATATAAAGTACTATGAAATATAAAATGACTAGTCAACAATTAATTAATAAATAAATTTAGTATCTTATATTTGACGTCGAACGAAGAAACCAGCCTTAGGCTTATTGCGTCTTTTTCCCCTTAATATAAAGTACTATAAAATATAAAATGACTAGTCACAAATTAATTAATAAATGAATTTAGTATCTTATGTGGGACGTGGAAAGAAGAAACCAACTTCAAACTTATTGCTTCTTTTTGCGCTTTACTATTTATCAAATTAAAAAATGTTCTTTAATATAAAGTACTATGAAATATCAAATGACTAATGAAAAATTCATTAATAAGTTAATTTGGTATCTTAAGCTGGTTTCTTCGTTCCACATCACATATCTTAATAAGATGTTTACAAAAAAATGTTATTGTTCAAAACTAGTCATTTCTGGCATAAAATTAAACTTCTTGGTCGGAAATTCATCGTTTTGGTTGAAAATTTAATTATTTTGTTAAAATTTCAAACATTTTGTTGAAAATTTAATTATTTAGTTAAATGTTTTACAGCATTGTTGAAAAATTGTCTTGTTGGGTTGCAAATTCAACTCTCTTTTAAAAATTCGTTTTTTTGGCAAAACTCAACTATTTGGCTCCTCTGGTAAAAATTAATTTTGTTGTTGTTGATTTTCTATCATTTTAGTTATAAATTCATATCTTTGGTGAAAAATTAATTTTTTCAACTAAAAATTTTACGATTTTATTTTGGGATGAAAATTAGTCTTATTTATTGCAAATTCAACTATTTATTGAAAATATATGCATTTTGTTTGAAATTCGTCTTTTTGTTGGAAAATTAATTTTCTTGGTAGAAATTTTTTTTCAGAAAATTCATATCTTTGAATGGCAGTTCATCTCTTTGGTTAAAAATTAAAATATTTTGTTCGAAATTTGTTTTTTGTTGTTGAAAAATCAACTATTTGTTAAAAAATTAATGTATTTTGTGTAGAATTCGTCTTTTGGCAGAAAATTAATATTCTTTATATTGAAAATTAATTTTTTTAAATGAAAATTCAACTAGTTTATTTTTGGTTGGAAATGATAATTTGTTTAAAATCCGTTGTTTTTTTTTAAATTAATTTTGGGACTGAAAATTTAACTATATATTATTTTTAGTTGTTTCATCCTTGTTAGTAGAAAACTTGTCTTTTTGGTTAGAGAACTAATTTTATTGTTGAAAAGTAATTTTCTTAAGTGGAAATTAAACCATTCCACTTTTGATTGAAAATTTATCTTATTTAGTTGAAAATTCATGTATCTTGTTGAAAATTTGTGTTTTTTTATAAGAAAAATTTTTTTCTTGGTTGGAAATTTGTCTTTATGGTTAATGATTTAAGTATTTGGTTAAGAATTCTTTTTTTTAAGATTCATCATTTTGATTAAAAAATAATGTTTTAACTGATAATGAAACTATTCCATTTCTAACTGAGAATTTATATTTTTAATTAATTAATTAAATTGACACATTCTTAATTGTGCCAAAAATCAGGTCTCTCGGAAAAAAAGGTTTTTATGAATTTAGGAATTGAAATTATATTATCAGCAATGTCTTATGCTAGAAAAAAAATTACATTTTACAAAAAAAAAAAGATTAAAAATGACAAAAACTAATGAGTTTAAAAATAGTTTTTGCAATTGAATGTGTTCTTACTCTCGATTTTCGCCAATTTTTTTTAAATGGTTGAATTTAAATAAATCATGGCTTATTTGTTCGACGAACAAATTCTCCAGAACTCCACTGCTTTTAGTTTTAAAAATAAGTTAATATTCTTTAAATATAGTCATTTATTTTTGAAAAATGTATGAACAAAAATTTTTAATAACGATTTCAGTAATAGAAAAAATACTTTTTAAATTGAAAATAGAAGAGAATGTTTTCCTTGAGGAAAGCTAGCAATTATTAAAATTCAACCATTCTTTTTTAATCGGTAACAAGCGATATCATGAAAAAATGTAATTTTAATTTTTTTTAGTTGTTCCATTTTTAAGATTTACAATTTAAAAAATTCAGATTTTAATTATAAAACTTGTTTAATTTCGACTGTTTATAGTTTAAAATCATAAAATTTTGAACATCTTTTTAAAATAGTTGTCAATTGTAAATTAAAAATATTAGAAACTCATTTAGTTCAAAGATTTAGAATTTTCAACCAAAACTGGAATGGTTAAAATTCCACTCAAGAAAATTACTTTTCAATCAATAAAATTAGTTCTCTAACCAAAAAATCGAACTTTCGTCTAAAAAGGATGAAACAAATAAAAATGAGATATAGTTGAATTTTCAGTCAACAAAACTAATTTTTAAAAAACAACAGATTTTCAACCAATTATAATTTTCAACAAAAAAAATTTGTATTAAAAAGAAATTTAATTTTCAATAAAAAATATGAATTTTTGGCCAACAGAAAAATTCTACACAAAATACATGAATTTTTTAACAAATAGTTGATTTTTCAACAACAAAAAACAAATGTTTAACCCAATATTTTAATTTTCAATCAAAGAGATGAATTTTAAGCTAAAATAATGAATCATTAACGAAAAAAAATGTATAACAAAGAAGTTCAACTTCAACCAAATAGTTAAATTTTAGAATCGAAAAGATAAATTTTTAATCAAACAGATTAATGATCAATCCAAAGAGGAATTTTCTACTCAAAATGACGAATTCTTAACAAAAGACGTGAACTTACCACTAAAAAAGATAAATTTTCAACCAAGAAAATTAATTTCCTAACAAAAAGACGAATTTCAAACAAAATGCATAAATTTTCAATGAATAGTTGAATTTGCAATAAAAAAGACTAATTTTCAATTCAAAATAGAATCGTTAAGTTTTTAGTTAAAAACATTAATTTTTAACCAGAGATGAATTTATTACTAAAATAATAAATAATCAACAACAACAAAATTAATTTTTGTCACAGCAGTTCAACTTTGAACCAATTAGTTTCATTTCTTACCAAAAAGATGAATTTTTAACCACGAAAATAATTTTCTAGCATTATAGATGGATTTTTAGCCAAATAGTTGAATTTTCAACTAAAAAAAAAAGTTTTAATGAACTAGATGAATCTTCAATCCATTTTTTTAATTTTCATTCAAACGGTTGGATTTTTAACCAAAAAGAATTTACACTTCCACTAAAAAGGAGAGTTTCCTAAGTTTATTAAATCTTAGTGAGATTTTTTTTTTGAGGGGTGAGCCAAAGAAAATCTCAAATTACCCTACACGGTGAGAGGAGTGGTTTAAAATTTAATAAAAACACCTAAGGTCTACCTGTATAAGAATGAGATGCAAATAAGGTATTTGAAGGCTTTTTGTACAATTTGGTTACACGAATTCCTTTTTCTGAATATAATTTTTTTTCCAGTAATTTTTGGAAACATGCTCCTCTTCAAGACTTTTTGTGTAATTTTGATAAAGAATTTGACTTTCCCGAGTTTATGTTTTTGAAGATTCTTTTAAAAAAACACTAAAAGTTACGGAGATTTGAAGTGGTACAAATGCGAAGTGAGAATGAGGTGGCGAATGTATCAGGGTGTTTTTATCTGGTTTTTAAGGCCATATCGCTTTGGGCATCGGTGGCTTCACGGCCTTTAAAACGAGGTGATTCCAGCAGAATAAGGTCCACTCTTGCAGAATTAAGTCCTGCTCGCTTTCAGTTAAAATGCATACAACCAACGATTATACCTCGACTTAATTAAGACAGTGCTCGTGCAAAAATGTTCGCACCATACACGTGACTATAGACATCGAAGGGACGTGTAGTTGTACCCAGCTACCAATCTTCTGAAGATGTTTGAAGCGAATCGATCCCAACGTTTGCTTACCGCTGCTTCGTTGCATTCTCTTTTATTTCCTCCAAGTCTTCAAATCGTTTTCCTTTTAGATGATAACTCAAATTTGGAAACAATCAGAAATCACAGGATGTCAGATCAAGACTGTATAGAGGTAGCCGAAGTTGTGTAAGGTCGTATTTCGTCAGAAATTGCTGAATAAGCTATGATGAATGAGCAGGTGTGTTGTCGTGGTAAAGGAGCCAGTCGCCACTGACCTACGACAATTCCCAAATTTTGCCCCAAAATTTCTGAAACAATAGTTTTTGAAATCTCGAAGTCTTCCTTTAATGATTTCCATTAAATAACATTTGCACATGTTCCACATTTTGAGGTCTTTCTGTCCGCTGCCTTTCTGTGTTCTTTTTTCTGAACGACCTCGCCAAAGAAAAATTTAATATTCACGTGTAACTATCAAATAATTTTAATACTAAATCTGGATCATCTCAATCAAATGAGTATCACTTTGTTGCAAATTACTTTGATCCAACTTCAAAATCAAAGTAGTACCCCAGGATTTTCTGTTTTTTTTTCTTCTTCAAAGATTTCACAAAAGACAAATTCAATATCAAATAATTTTGATACAACATCTGGATCATTTTTAATAAATGAGTATCACTTTGCTGGAAAAAACTTTAATCCAACTTCACGATCAAAGTAATCATCCAGAATTTTCTACGTTTGTTGTTGTTGTTAAAACTATCACCAATGACGAATGCAATGCTTAGGTGTGACTGTCAAATAATTTTGATACTAAATCTGGATCATTTCATTCAAATGAATATCACTTTGTTGGAAATCACATTGATCCAACATCAAGATCAAAGTAGTACCCCAGGATTTTCTGTGTTTTTTTGTTGTTGTTCAAAATGTCACCAAAGACAAATTCTATGCTTAGTTGTAACTGTAAAATAATTTTGATAATAAATCTGAATCATTTCATTGAAATAAGTATCACTTTGCTAGAAATCACATTGATCCAGCTTCAATATCAAAGTAGTAAAATACAACTAACAACAACTGGGAGCTGATTAACAAATTGGAAACGGGGACAAACTGATAAAGGACCAATTAACAACAACTGCAAGCTGATTAACAATTTTTAAACAGAGGAAAACTGATAAAGAAACAATTACCAACAACTACGAGCTGATCAGTAATTTGTAAACGGGGGCGAACTGATAAAGGACCAATTAACAACAAATGCAAGCTGATTGACAATTTGGAAACGGGGATAAACTGATAAAGAAACACTTAATAACAACTGCGAACTGATTAATAATTTGGAAACGGGGGAGAACTGATAAAGTAACACTTAACAACAACTGCAAGATGATTAACAATTTGGAAACAAGGGAAAACTGATAAAGAAACACTCAACAACAACTTGGAGCTGATTAACAATTTTGAAGCGGGGGCAAGCTGATAAAGAAACACTTAACAACAACTGTGAGCAGATTAACAATTTGTAAACGAGGGCAAAATGACAAAGAAACACTTAAAAACTGCGAGCTGAATAAAAACTTGGAAACGGGGGCGAACTGATAAAAAAATACTTAACAACAACTGTGAGCTGATTAACAATTTGGAAACAAGAGCAAAATGATAAACAAACACTTAAAAACAACTGCGAGCTGAATAAAAATTTGGAAACGAGGGCGAACTGATAAAGGAACAATTAACAACAACTGCGAGCTGATTAACAGTTTCGAAACGGGGGCAAACTGATAAAGAAATACCTAACAACAACTGCGAGCTGATTAACAATTTGGAAACGGGGGCAAACTGATAAAGGAACAATTAAAAACGACTGCGAGCTGATTAAAAATTTGGAAACGGGGGCAAACTGATAAAGAAACACGCAACAACATCATTTCATTCAAATGAGTATCACTTTGCGAAAAATGACATTGATCCGACTTCAAGATCGAAGTAGTACCCCAGGACTTTTTGTTTTTTTTCTTCTTCAAAGATTTCACAAAAGACAAACTCAACATCAAATAATTTTGATACTAAATCTGGATCATTTTTAGCAAATGAGTATCACTTTGCTGGAGAAAACTTTAATCCAATTTCACGATCAAAGTAATCCCCCAGAATTTTCTGTGTTTTTTTGTTGTTAAAAATATCACCAAAGACAAATTCAATGCTCAGGTGTAACTGTCAAATAATGTTGGTACCAAATCTAGATCATTTCATTCAAATAAGTATCACTTTGCTGGAAATCACATTGATCAAACTTCAAGATCAAAGTAGTACCCCATGATTTTCTGTGATAAGCTAATGAAGTAGCGTATGATGATCAACTAGAGAGAAGTTCTCTGCATCGCTCAATTAGATCTACGTAGGCTTTTCCAAGATTGAGGTATGAAATTGCAGTCTAAATTGAGCAACACTGATTCCACTTTTAAATCAGCACCCACCCAATTATCGCTTAGCGTTGGGGCGCAAATCGAAGTCGTCATGGGGATCAAACTTATCCTGACATTTGGATCGTAGATTCAATCACATTACGCACGAACCAGTACCAGCAGAGTCGATTACCGGTACCAGCTAGTAATCGGCATTAGAACGGCTCATTTAATCGCCCTATTTGGTCTCTCGTTAAGGAAGTGACACGTCTGTCTGTCTGCTCGACTTGTAGGCGGCAACAGAGAAAAGTAGCCTAGCCGCTCTCTTAGACAGATCTAAGGGATATCGATTTGTCCGCCATTCATTCCCGCTGTGTTCGGTCTTTTTGTCCGTGACAGTGTGACTTTATGTACTACACGATTGAGGTTCTTGTTTTCATTGACATCACGCCAATTACATCGACCTTGCATGTCGAGAAATTAATCGTATCAGTGCAAAAATTTCTATTTATTGCTACATCTAGTCAAGAATGAGATGCCCTCCTACATAGTACATACATCTAACTTTACTTCGAAAGTCCCGCAATCGCTGTTGTTAAAAACCTGATTGGCTTCTAAATGACTTGAAATATTATACTGTTCTTGCAAATGCAGATCTTAAATTACCTACTTTGATAAGAGAATAAAACTTCATTTGTAGGCTAATTTGTCGAGACAATTCTAGAACCCTACTAACTCGAAGAGATCTTGAGACTGATGAAAACCAAATTGAATTGGTTTCTCACAACAGATTCGCCATTTTCTTAGCCAATGTCACAATCTCGAGCTTTTATTTTCTTTTAAAGACATGACTTGAGCATGAACAGCATTTGTGAATTATCCTGTCACGCTTTTGTTAGTTTCTATTGAATGAAGGCGAGGGCGATGGTTTGAACCCGACAGACTCAAGATTGGGCGTGTACGTTTGGTTATTTGATTAACATCTTTATTATCTTCACATCACGATCGCGTTAACGAACGAACGAAGGAACAAACGTCCTTAATCAGAACTCATGTGGCCTTTTCTGAGGCGACCGGGATGGGAGCGCTCCCATCTATTGGGCAACGAAGAAATACTTGGTAGGGCAAGTTGGTGGTTGTTTTTTGCTTGTGCCGTATAGGGGCAATCCCGAGTTTATTGACAGTCGCTTGGGCCTAGTAGGATAGCAGGATAGCCCGCTGGACTTGGGACAAGATAAACTGCACTCTCCATCCGGCGAAAGGCTACCTAAGTATATGAGCGTTCAGCCGCTTAGCGCACGCCTGCTCTGCCACCGATCTGCTAACTGAGCATTTAAGCGCTCTCGCGGAAAGCCAATCTCGTAATACCCTTTAACGAGCAACGAACCTCGTATATGGTACTTTACTTTACTTCACTTACACCACTCCGAGTGAGTGCTACACATTGATCGAGATATGAATCCGTCGATAGGGAATTACCTGCAAGGAGTACAATTTTCATTACGAGATTATTGCAACAAGGCCAAATGACTGTCATGTTTATGCTCGTAGACGCTAAGAAATTTATTATTCCTATCGCAAAATCAATGAGACGAGGAATATTTTTGCGCAATGAGTATCAATTGATGCTGTAATTAAGATTTTGTTCGGAATTGATATTTCTTTTGAGAGTTGTAACATGTCAATATTGAATTAAAATTGCTGTTCCCGCTTGTGGAACTTGATGGAGGCATATTGTTTTCATCACATTTAGTCGTGAGAGTGGGATCGAGTAATGAAGGAAGCCGGTGGTTCGAATCAGACCATTGACCATCACCATGATTGTTAAATTGTAATCTTCTTCTAGTGTCTTAATTGGCGTTTCTGAGTGAGTTAATCATTTTAGAATCCTGAAGGTGTTGATAATTTGATGGTATATAAAGTTTTATTTCAGTGCAATCTTCCCTTTAATTTATGAGGCAAGCATGAGCCACAGTTTTCCAATAGTATTCTTGATCCTTCTGAAAAAATCATATGACTACTTTATTAGACGACTCCGGAGTTATTTGATGAGAGACAATTTTAAATAAATGGAATAAAATTAAAATATGTTCTCTGTCAGAGGGGTACTCGGCATTAATTATCACCTATTCATAAGTGAGTGGCTTATTCAATATTCGAATCAACTACTCACAGAAGCTCGACATTTTAACTGACACTTCAGAGCTGATGTAATAATTTAACTGATGAAAAACTGTTTTCGAAAAGGTCATATGAGCTGGCAATACCAATCAAATTTATACCTGAGAATTCCAGAATCGAATAATTTTTTTTCCTACGGCTTTTTTAGGAAGTAGGTTTTTTGCTAATGAACTGACCTCTTGATTTATGATTTTAAACCAAATTTCAGGTCATCAGAATTAGTCAGGTGCTATCCTGAATTCATTCCACTGAACTGATGAAATTAGATCAACTAATTTTCAACAAAAGCAGATCAATTTTAAACCAAAACGGATTAATTTTAACAACACTGTTGAATTTTCAACAAAATATATTACATTTCAACTGAGCTTTCGAAGGAATTTTCTAGATTTTTTTTACCGAAAAATCATTGGGTTTCAAAGAGTCCTTGAACTAAGGGAATCTAAGGAAACACATTTTGAAGGTGAAAAAATAATTTCCAGAGCCATAGGGAATTATAGTCCAATATAGGAAAATTGGAATTTTTCCCCCAATCTGAAAATAGTCGAATTTTTGACCAAGTAATTAAATGCTCAACTGAAAAGATGATTTTTCAAACAAGAAGATTGATTTTATACCCGAAAAGATAATTTCTCAAGAAAGAACATCAATTTTTAATCAAATAGTTGACTTTCAAAACAATAAGATTAATTTTCTATGAGAAAAAACATAATTTTCAATTAGGTAGATAGAATTGCAACGCAGTAGTTGAATTTTTAACTAAAAAAGATTGATTTTCAATCAACTAGATGAATTTTCAACTAAAAAATTTCAATTTTTCATAAAAATTTAATAGTACCATTTTTCGTTAAAAATTAATTTTCAACAAGAAAAGAACGAATTTTCAACAAAATAGTTCAATTTCTAACCAAAAAGAAGAATTTTTAACTAAAATTATTAATCTTAAACCAAAACAATGATTTGTTAACCGAATTGTTGCATTTTAGACAAAGAAATTAATGTTTAGTTAAAGAGAAAAATTATCAACTAAAGATGTAATATTTGATATTTCAAGCAAAAAAATAGAACAAACTGTTCAAACAAAAACGATACTTTTTAACGAAATAGTTGAATTTTAAACCTAATAGAGGAATTCACAAATAAAATGATGAATCTTAAACCAAAAAATAATTTTTCAACAAAATTGTTCAATTTTCTACAAATTAATAAATTTTTAACTGAAGAAAATTATTTCTATAATATATATATAATATTTGATATTTCAACAAGAAAAATATTTTATTTAAAAATAAATAATAGTTAAATTAAACCAAAAAACACGAATTGTCAATAAAACAGTTGAACCCTCAGCCGACTTTTCGACCAAAAACGATACTTTTCAAAAAAATTGTTTAATTTTCAACAAAGAAAATTAAGTTTCTACCAAACAGTTGAATTTTTAAACGAAGCAGATGAATTTATAACCACGAAGATTAATTTTCTACCAGAAAAGAAGAATTTTCAACAAAAAATGGAATAATTATATTTTTAATTAAAAATAATTAGTTTTTATTTTAAAAAATCCAAAAAATGTGGTAATTTTCAACCAAATGGATGAATTTTCAGCTCAAAAGGAATCAACAAATAAATTTTTAACAAAGTATTTCAACTTTCAACCAAGTCTTCAAATTATCAAGAAAAAAAACAGAATTTTCTACCAGAAAAGACGAATTGCCAACATAACAGTTGAATTTTCAAACAAAAATTGCTTCTTCACAAAATTGTCGAATTTTCTATAAAGTAGAAGAATTGTTCATCAAAGAGTTGAATTTCTAACCTAAAAAATAAGTTTTCCATACATAATTTCCAGAGCCATAGAGACTTATAGCCAAATATAGGAACATTGAAATTTTTCTCCCAACCTGAAATTCAAAGTTTTCTAAAACATAAGGAAATAGGTAAATCTTTAGAAAGAAACAAAAATTATTTTCCAAAGTAGAATACTCGTTTTTTTTTGTTTTTGGTTGAAAAATAATTGTTGCAACTGAAAATGGACATATTCTGGTTGTAGATTCATTATTTTAGTGTAAATTCTTATCTTTTGTTGTTAAACCAACTATTTTAATAAAAAAATCAATTATCCTATATTAAAAAGTTGGTATGAGTACGACTATCCCATCTGTTTACATTATCGATGAAAAGATTTATACTGATAAGTTACTGCCATCGCACAGAATTCGGCTCGGGATCGTTTGGTTAAAAACAGCTCCTTTTTATTTAAAAAATTAACTTTTTTGAGAATTCATATATGTCCAGCGAGGGAAAATCCAGAAATTTTCGTCGAAACGAGTCAAAGCACAGATGTGAGTTTTCCACCTCTACTCTCCACTTCCCATTCTACTTCACGAGACTAGCCAATAGCCGAACTCTTTCGACTGCGCAGAAGAAGTGGTGGTGGAAGTCCAACATTTGGACATTGAGAAAATTTCTCCTCGCTGGGCAGGCCTGAGTACGATTATCGCATCTGTTTACATTATCGATGAGAAAATTTATACTGATAAGTTACTGCAATCGTACAGAATTCGGCTGGGGTTCGTTTGGTTGGAAATAGATCCTTTTTACTTAAACAATTAACTTTTTGCTGAGAATTCATGTATAACAGCAAGGAAAAATCCAGACATTTTTTTTTAAAGAACTGAAATCACAGATGTTAGTTTTCCACCTCCACTCTCCACTTCCCATTCTACTTCACGAGAGTAACCAATAGCCGAACTCTCTCGATTGCGCCGATGAAGTGGTGGTGGAAGTGCAACATTTGGACATTGAGAAAATTTCTCGTTATTGTTGTTTCGTGTGACAATTAATTGTTTTAACTAAAAACGTAAGTTGAAGATTCATCATTTTAGTGTGAAATTCTTGCCTTTTGTTGACAATTCAACTATTTTAGTAAAAAAATCAACTATCCTATATTATAAAGTTGGTATGAGTCGCTGATCGCTCAGCGTTACCAGGTCTACTGCGCATGTGTTGTATTAGCAACCGGCTTGGCATGAGTACGATTATCGCATCTGTTTACATTATCGATAAAAAGATTTATACTTATAAGTTACTGTAATCGTACAGAATTTGGCTGGGACTCGTTTGATTGAAAACAGATCTTTTTTATATGATATTAAAAAGTTGGTATGAGTCGCTGATCGCTGAGCGTTACCAGTTCTACTGCGCATGTGTTGTATCAACAACCGGCTTGGCATGAATACGATAATCGCATCTGTTTACATTATCGATAAGAAGATTTATACTTATAAGTTACTGCAATCGTACAGAATTCGGCTGGGGCTCTTTTGGTTGAAAATAGATCTTATTTATTTAAAAAATTAGATGAGAAAATTTCTTTTCGCTGGTCAGGCCTGCTATAAGTCTTCCAGAAGTGGGAGTCGGAATTAATTAAATTTAATTTATCTAGTAAATCTAATCTCATAAGACTTCTAACAGGCGGTAAACACTCTCCGGTAGCAATTCTCGGAACGGATATTTGCAATCCACTTACAATTAGATTGTTACAAACAAAATCCGGCTTTGATATCACATATATCTGAATTTTTCAGAAGTGATTTCAGATCGTGAATCATGGCGTGGGTTGTTTTGTGTAGGGTGGATACGTGTGAACGATAACGTTGTGTCACTAAGAATACCAATCGGCTCATTCCGGTGAGTTTATTGTAAAAATTGATAACAAATTTTGACTACAAAATCAAATAAAAGTTGGATTTATTTAAAAAGAATAATTAATTACCTCGAGGGAGAAACAAATCTGGCAATACTCTGGACCAATCGGTTAATTTAATTGGTAATATACTTGTAATCCAAAGTAATCCACTTGTAATCCATTTAATTCCGAGTAATTTTCTTGTAATTCAGAGTAATTCATCTATAATCCAGCATAATCCAATCGTAATTCAGGCGAGTCGAAAGTTTGTTGTTTCTTGTTGAAAAATTAATTTTCTTAACTGAAAATTCAACTATTCAATTTTTGGTAGAAAATTGATCTTTCTTAGTTGTAAATTATTTTTGTGTGAAGAATTTTTCTTCTTCGTTGAAAATTTATGTTTTGGGTTAATGAAAGCACTCTTTGGTAATAAATTGATCTACTTTGTAGGAAATTTAACAATTTTGTTAAAAAGTAATTTTTCGTTAGAAAATTCACTTTATTTCTTGAAAATTTGTCTCCTTATCTTGAAAAGTTACCTATTTTTATAAAAATTCATTTCTTTGGGTGAAAACTCAATTACATGATTGAAAGTTAAACTATTTATTTAAAAATTCATTTTTTTTAGTAAAATATTCTTGATTTGGGTAAAAATGATTTGGATGAAAATTTGACTATTTTTTTGAAAGTTGTTTCTTTTTTTGGCTAAAAATTAATTTGTTTAACTAAAAATTTAACATACATTTTTGGTGAAAATTTGTCTTCCTTAGTTGAAAATTCATATCGTTTGTTGAAATTTAAGTTTTTGGTAAAAATTGAAAATTATTGCTTGAAAATTCAACTTTTTGGTATAAAATACATGTAATTTACTCAAATTTCGTCTTATTTAGTAAAAAAATTAATCTTTTTGATTTAAAATTTATTGTTTAGCTGAAAAATTAACTATTCCAGTTAAAGATTCATCATTTTAGTTCAAAATTGAACTATTTTGTTGAAAATTCGTTTTTCCGTTTGGTAAAAAATTAATTTTTTACCAAATGGAAATATAAATATTCTGTATTTGATTTGAAATTTATCTTTGTTGGATTGTTTTGTAAAAACTTCATCTCTTCAATTTGAAATATCATTATTCTATTTTTGGTTAAACATTCATCTTTTTTAGTTAAAAAATTCAATTATTTAGTTGAAAATTCATCATTCTAGGTAGAAAAAATAATCTTCTTGGTTAAAAATACATGTTTTTGTTCAAAAATTTTACTGCTTTTTTTTAAATTCGTCTTTCAGATTTAAAAATTCAAGTACTTTGTCAGAAGATTCAACTATTAAGCTGATAATTAACTTTTTTTATTGAAAATTCATATTTTGTGTTGAAAATTCATCTTTTTTGATTAATCTTTTTGGTTGAAAATTTATTTTTTAGTTGAAAAATTAACTATTCCCGTTGAAGGTTCTTCATTTTGGTTTGAAACTTGACTATTTTTTTAAGAACGCATTTTTCCTGTTGAAAAAAATTAATTTTTAAAATTAAAAATATAATTATTCTATATTTGGTCAAAAATGTATCTTTTTTGGTGAAAATTTATCTTCTTCAGCAGAAAATTAATCTTTGCGGTTGAAAATTTATTTTTTAGTTTGAAAATTAACCTGCTTTTGATTGATAATTAGAATACTTTTTTGAAAATTAAACTGCTTTGTTAAATAACTATTTTTTGTACTTTTTGAGATAGAAATTCATCTCTTTAGTTGAATATTAATTTTATTTTTTTATTTTTTTGTAAAAACTTAATCTGCTCCATTTAAAATATCATTATTTCATTTTGGGTTAAAAAATTATCTTTTTTAGGTAAAAATTTAACTATTTAGTTGATAATTACGTTTTTCTTCAAAATTCATCTTTTTTGGTAGAAAATTAATCTTCTTGATTAAAATGTTTTTTTCTTTAGTAATCCGAAAAGTTGATTCAAACCCGAATTGCTAGGTTAAAATTTTATTTTTCGGTATCCTTTTAATTGAAAATTTATCGTTTTTGTTAAAAACTAACCTGTTTTTTTGAAATTGTTTCGTAAAAACTTAATCTTTTCAATTAAAAATATAATTATTCCACTTTTAGTTGTGAACTTATTTCTTTTAGTTAAAATTTCAACTACTTTATTAGAAATTTCAAATATTTAGTTCATAATTAATTTTTTTCGTTCATAATTTCTTTGTTGTGTGCAAAATTGATATTTTTCGATAGAAAATTTATCTTCTTAGCTGAAAATTTATTTTGTTTTGTTTGAAAGTGCAACTGGTTTTTTTTAATTACATAATTTTGTTGTTAAAATATCAACCATTACATTTTTTTCTCCTAATTTATCTCTTTTAGATAAAAATTAATTTCTTGGTAGAAAATTAAACAGTTTTGTTTAAATATCATTTTTTTTATTTAAGATTTATCATTTTACTTGCAAATTTTTGTTGAAAATTTAATAATTCAATTTTTGATGAATTTTTTTTAAGTTGAAAATTCAACTATTAGGTTGAAAATTCATCTTTTTTAGTTGAAAATTCCACTACTTCGTCCAAAGTCCATATATTTTGTTGAAAATTCGTATTTTTCGATACAAAAGTACTCTTCTCGGTTGCTAATTAAAGTTTTTTGTTAAAAATGCCAACGTTTGGTCAAAAGTTTATATATTTTGTTGAAAATTGAACGATTTGGTTGAATATAAATCCTTTTTGTTGAAAAATTCGCGTAAGTCGAGTTTGGACGAAGTGATCCACCATAATTTGATGTAATCCAGAGTAATCCTAAGGCATGGAGCGTTCTAAGCGCAAATTACTACTTTACCGACTTCTAGAGCATTCTAGAATAAGTTTCTAGAAAATTCTAGAATAAGTTTCTAGAACATCCTAGAATAAGTTTCTAGAACATCCTAGAATAAGTTTCTAGAGCATTCTAGAGTAAGTTTCTAGAAAATTATAGGCCAAGTTTCTAGAACATTCTAGAATACGTTTCTAGAATGTTCTCGAGGTTGCTAAGGTAGGAATTTGCGCCTGGAAAGCTCCCTGCCTACCTACTAAGAAGTAAGAAACCGAAAACTGAAACTGTTCTTAGAAACGAGAATTATTGGTACATTTTGCAATACTTATCGGCACTCCCGTTTAGCAGAAATGCTTACGTGTCTCTTTGAAGCAAATGCAGGCCGCTTTACCAGAAAAAGTAGAGCAAATTACCTGGTGCGACAATGACACACCTCGCATCGATGCACGTAACATGCCGACAGAGTAGCGACACCGGGCGAGGTGCCGATCCCTTTTGAAACATTCATAAATAAATTTTAATGAATTGCGCGCCCGCACACCGAACTGCAGCCCCATTGTCCGCGATTACTTGCAGAATCTTCTCCCAGTAATTATTGTCGCCAATTGTTTCGATGTAGACCGCGAATCCTTTCTCAGTTGCCGACCTGGAAACTCTAAAGAGCAAAAAAAAATCGCTAATGATGAGATTTCAAAAAATATTGATTGTGACACTTCGTGCATGATGAAGAGCGATTGTGAACTATATTTCAGGGGTCTAATTATAAAATTATTCTTATTGTGCAAGGTAATTTTTGGTAACGAGTATAAGGTACTCGTATAAATCGAATTGGAAAAAAAGTTTTATTGAAATACCATGGGTCAAAAAAAAAATTACATTGAAGACACTATTTTCAAATAAGAAAGACGAATTTTCAACGAAAAACAAGATTTTTCAGTCAATAAAGGAAAAAAAATGTCATCAAAACTGTTGAATTTTCATGAAAAAGCACAAGCTTTCAAGAAAATAGTCGAATTTTCAACCAAATAGGTAAATGCTCAACTAAAAAGATAATTTTTCAACCAAGAAGATTAATTTTATACTCAAAAAGATCAATTCTCTACAAAGAACATTAATTTTTAATCAAATCGTTGACTTTTAAGCCAAGAAGATTAATTTTATATTAGAAAAAAAAAAATTCAACAAAATAGATGGATTTTCATCGAAGTGGTTGAATTTTCATCTGAAAAGGATGAATTTTCAATTGAATTGAATTTTCAGTTGAAAAATTAATTTTCAACCAAAAAAGAACGAATTTTCAACAAAATAGATGGATTTTCATCTAAGAAGATGAATTTTCAACCAACTAGATGAATTTTCATCTAAAAATTTTTTATTTTTATGAAAAATTTAATAGTACAATTTTCAGTTGAAAATTAATTGTCAACCAAAAAAGAACGAATTTTCAACTAAAAAAGATGAATTTTCAACTAAAAAACATCAATTTTCCACCAAAAATTAAATACTTCAATTTTCAGTGAAAAATTAATTTTCAACCAAAAAAAAAACGAATTTTCAACAAAATAGATGGATTTTCATCAAAATAGTTGAATTGTCATCTAAAAAGATGAATTTTCAACCAAGTAGATGAATTTTCAACAAAAAATTTTTAATTTTTTATGAAAAATTTAATAGTACAATTTTCAGTTGAAAATTAATTTTCAACCAAAAAAGAACGAATTTTCAACTGAAAAAGATGAATTTTCAACTAAAAAAAATCAATTTCCCACCAAAAATTAATTAGTTTCATTTTCAGATGAAAATTAATTTTCAACCAAAAAAGAAAGAATTTTCAACTAAAAAAAAAAAATTCCAATAGTTTCATTTCCAGTGAAAAATTAATTTGTAACAGAAAAAGAATGAATTTTCAACAAAATAGTTGGATTTTCGTCGAAGTAGTTGATTTTTCATCTAAAAAAGATGAATTTCCACCCAATTAAATGAATTTTCAACAAAACATTTGCATTCTTTACAAAAAAAATTATTAGTTCAATTTTGAGATGAAATTTAATTTTCAATCAAAAAGGGACGAATTTTAAAATGAAAACTATGAATTTTCAACTAAAAAACATCAATTTTTCACCAAAAATTGAATAGTTCAATTTTCAGTGAAAAATTAATTTTCAACCAAAAAAGAACGAATTTCAACAAAAAGATGGATTTTCATCAAAGTAGTTGAATTCTCATATGAAAAAGATGAATTTTTAACCCACTAGATGAATTCTCAACAAAAATTCAAATTTTTTACCAAAAATTTAATAGTGCAATTTTCAGCGAAAAATTATTTATCAATCGAAAAAGAACGAATTTTTAACTGAAAAAAAATGTTTATAATAGTTTAATTTTCAGTGAAAAATTAATTTTCAACCAAAAAAGAACGAATTTTCAACAAACTATAAAAGATGAATTTTCCACCAAAAATGTAATAGTTTAATTTTCAGATAAAAATTAATTTTCAACCAGAAAAGAACGGACTTGCAACAAAATACTTTAATTTCCAACCAAAGACAAGAATTTTCAACTAAAATTATGAATCTTAAACCAAAGACATGTCTTTTCAAGCAAAATGTTGAATTTTCGACAAAAAAATTAATTTTCAAGTTAAAAAGATAAATTATCAAGAAAAGATGTAATATTTGATAATTCAACCCAAAAAAAGAGTTTTATTTTAAATTAAGAGTAGTTTAATTAAACCAAAAAAGAATACATTTTGAACAAAATAGTTGAATTTTCAACCAAAGAGAGGAACTTGCAACTGAAGTAATGGCTCTTGAACTAAAAAAATGACTTTCCAACAAAATTATTAAATTTTCTACAAAGAAATTAATTTTTAACTGAAGTAAATTAATGAAAAAAAAAATAATAGTTTATATTTCAACAAAAAAATGTACTTTTAAATAAAAAAGGTTAAATTAAACCAAAAAACACGAGTTTTCAACAAAATATTTGAATCCTCGACCGAAAAAACGAAATTCAAACATGACAAAAATTTTGAACCAAACACATAATTTATCACCTAAGAAGAATAATTTCGTAACTGAAAAGAAGAATTTGGAACCAAAAATGGAATAATTATCTTCAAAATTAAAAATATTAAGTTAAAAGAGAAAAATTCACACAAAATGGATTAATTTTCAACAAAAGGGATGAATTTCTAACTAAAAAAAAAATAATAAAAAATAATTTTTAACACAGTATTTCAACTATGAACCATATTTTCAAATTACCAACAAAAAAATGAATTTTCAGTTGAATTTTCAAACAAAAAAATGCCTTTTCAAAAAATGGTGAAATTTGCTATAAAGTAGATTAATTTTCAACCAAAGAGTTGAATTTTTTACCTGAAAAATAAATTTTTGACGGCGAAGATTAATTTTTTATTTTTTATTATTTATTTTATTATTTATTTAGTTTTTTTATTTTGCGTTTCTAAATTTTTTAAACTAAACAAATGAATTTTTAAATAAAGAAAAACCAATTTTGAATTAGCAATGGAGTGGTGAAATTTATATGAAGGAGAATTATTTTTTTCCCAAAATAAAAAAAAATTCTTACAAAACAGTTTAATTTTGTACCAAATACTTGCATTTTATACCCAATTGTTGAATTTTCAAGCCAAAAAGAAGAATTTTTTATAAAGCAATTGAACTTGCAACCCGAGAATATAAATTTTCAATAAGAAAGGTAATTTACAACAAATCATTTAAACTCTCAAATAAAAAGTTAAATTTTTAGTTAAAAAACTTAACTTTGTAACAAAAAAAAAAGATTTTCAAAGCCGAAATAAATCAATGTTTATGCCAAAAAATGAACTTTTATGAAAGTAGTTCAACTTTCGACCAAGGAGTTGAATTTTTAACCTAAACAGATGAATTTTTTAACAAAATACTTTATTTTGAACCAAAAAAGGCAATTTCTCAATTAAAAAATTAATTTTTTACAAAACAGTTTAATTTTGTACCAGATAGTGGAATTTTATACCAAGTTGTGGAATTTTCAAGCCAAAAAGAGGAATTTTCTATAAAAAAGTTGCATTTACAAGCCGAGAATATAAATTTTTAACAAAAAAGTTAATTTACAACATATCAAATGAATTTTCGATAAAATAGTTAAATTTTCAGTTAAAAAACTTATTATTCAACTATAAAAAGAGAATTTTTAACTAAAGAATTCATTTTTAACCCAAAAAATTGATTTTTCACCAAAAAATACAGTTTTTAACAAAAACCATAAATTTTTAATACATTAGTTGAATTTTCTACGAAATTGTTCGATTTTCAAGCCGAAACTATGAATTTTCTACTAGGAACAAAAATTATTTTTTGAGATTGGCAATCTTTAGCTCATTCAAATCCAGATTTTTTGTTTAAAATATGAGAAAAATTAACGTTTCATTAAAATTTATTGAAAATAGATGCTATTCGGTAATTGTTTAAAAAAACTTTATAAAGAAATTCACAGTTTATCAGTTATCATCGAATAGGCTTAATTTTTGTTTACACTTTTTTTACATTTTTTTTTTTACATTTTTTCCAATGATTCTCTCCTATGCTATTTTTTTGGTTTTGGTTAAGGATTCAACTATTTTGTTGAAAATTCGTCTTTCTTGATTGAATTCAACTGTTTGGTGAACAATGAAAAATTTTTGTTGAAGTCGAATCTTTTTTGATCAAAATTTTATTAGTTTGTTGAAAATTCGTCGTTTTTATTAAAAGTTCAACTGTCTACAAAAAAATCGTCCTTTCAGATTGAAGATTCGACTACTTAGATAAAAATGCAAGAAAGATTTTTTATAAATAAATTCACAGTTTGGCTACTTATCATCGAGTAGCCTTAATTGTTATGGACATCATCGACTAATAATGTTTTTCCGATGATTCTTTCCTATGATATTTTTTTGATTTTGGTTAAGGATTCAACTATTTTGTTCATAATTCGTCTCTTTTCTTTGAAAGTTCAATTATTTGGTTGTAAATGCAACTGTTCAGTCTAAAATTAATTTGTTATTTGTTCCAAATTCATGCTTTGTGTTTTTTTTTTCACTCTTTCGAACGGCCCCTTTCCAACTTCACTTGAAAGTCGCATCCTTCAACATTTACCTCCTCCTCACCTATTTGGATGTTTGCCGTAAACGATAACTCTTATTCACCCTGACCTCTGTCCAAGATTTACGTCGTCCAGCAGCTCTACGCAAAACCGAGCTTTGATTTATAAACGATGCCGATGGAAGGTCGCATGTTGGCGCACGATCTTGGCAAAAACATTACAGGTGTGAGAAATAAGAAATAAGTAGGCGCCGCACTGTAGACTCTGCTGGGCAGAAGGCTCATATGGGCTGCTGTCAGTCTTTCTTTTCAGCCTCAAGACACAAAACGAGCATGGAAAACTTGTTAATAGTTGTCTCGGCTTGTCTTGTCTTCTCCGCACTCTAACCTGACTTGATGTTTAAAATTTTACTAGCTGTCTTCATTTAGAGTCTAACGAGTGAAGCCTCAGAAGACGTCAACTTCTAATAGTTTGAAAATATTTTCAAATATAATAAGCTCGTTAATTGCTTTCTGAATTGACAGCTATGATGAACCTGTAAACTAACAAATAAGATTGATAAGCCATCTTTAGATCCGACCGATTTGCATCAATGTTTTTTACTCGTGTTGATCGAACATGTTAAACAAGAGTCGATGCGGGGTCGATTTGCAAACAGATTCGAATTTCAAACAGGCTAGATGCAGTCGCCTTGAGTAGTGGGTTTTTTCCCTCGAGCAGTACACATGCAATTTTTCTTTGAATCGACGCGAAGTTCGCTGAACGTTGCGTTATTCGATGGAGATCTATCAATCCGCCTCTACTCGGAGAAGGAAAGAGAATGGTTCGATGGATAATCCCAGGGATCTCTGCCCGGTATCTGCGCCACGAACTAATTTATTGGAAGTCCAAGTACATAATTCATTATTCCTCCATTGTCAGTTGTTCTTGTTTCCATGCGTATTTCGCAGTCTTTTCCGCGAGAGGCAATCTCGTATCGAGAATGATCCTTAAAGATCGTGTATGATTGCATACGATCGCGGGAGGAGAGAAAAAGGCACAATATGTAACCCAGATACAATGCGACAATTAATCAGTTAAATCCTGGAAGTTTACAGATTGCATGCTAGATTAGGCACGAGCGAGGCGAAAATATGCGGGATCAGCTGGCGTTCATCAGGGATACACTTTCAAAATGTCCCCGCCGCGATTACGGCAAGCGATGGTCGTTCTTCCGGAACGACGTGCCGAACTGCAGATGTATGCAATTTACCAGCCACCAGCTGGTCAGCCCCTGGAGTTCCCTTACGTCAAACGCATTTTGATCGCGGAAAAATCAGAGCTTATCCTCTATATGGTCAGGAGTGATGCAATCATGCGTCTGTTTACCCAGCAATGGGCATAATGAGCATTAAATATGTTATTACATACTCCTGTGAGGGCGAACCAGGTGTGCGTATCGAGGACACGATCCATACTGTGGAAAGTGTCCTTACTTCTTCTTTCGAAGATATAACCTCCCTGATATCCTTTCAGAAGGTTACCCATTTACCACACTAGAGGTTACTCGTGATAAGTTTATACAAAACATGAATTTGCAGCACGGAGCATAGCATCTGCAAATTAATAATCCGATATTTCTGCTCCTAGTTATCGCATATCGCTACGTCTTTATGAAGCATCTGCTCACTGCAGGTCAGATACCATCATATGTAGCCAGCAGCTAGAACAGCAAGCACGAATAAGTATAACCTACCGCGTTAAGCCACCACCCTCGATGTTCCGCCCCAACGTAATGATAACATCTCACTCTCTCTCTCTCTCTTTCCTCAACCCTTCATCCACCTTGAGTTCAATCGCCTCGAGGCACAGCTACAATCTAACTTCTGTGGAAGCTGCTTGTCTAGACCCTCTAACGTGTGCAAACTTCTAATATAAGATACTAAGGAGTCTAGAGCTCTCGGGCAGGTATACTGAGGAGTAAGTGCTTGGATCATAACCGTTACGCGAAGGGGTGTGAGGTACTTTGTACAAATTACGGATAATGGAGAGAAATTGATCGAAGGCCTGCAAATTACATCGAAACGGGGACGCTGATTAAAAATAACGTCTCGATGGATCCCAGTTTTCACTTGCATTCAATCGAGCTTCCTCGGGAAGATTGATAGATATTAACTAAATTTGCCAATTTACGACTCTCCGCAAAAGGATAAAATTTACTAAATTATCGTGATCGGTATGACTTTGGGGGGAAAAAGGAATTAAAGAAAGGAACGCGACTCGAAGATCCGCGTTCCTGAATGACCCAGCAACCCATTAGATTCCAGAAGGTGTTTCTTGTCCCGGAGTGGGTCTTTAGTAAATTCTAGATAGAATGCGTAATTCTAGCCCCGGATGGTTCTACAGTAGGTAGAATCTTCTTGTAACCAATGTAACCGAACCCAAGCGAGCGTAAAGTAAAGCCCACGACCTTAGACCTTTGTTCGCTGGCATAAGCGTCAATAGGTTGGGAGTTGGGAGGGAAGATCTCGCAGCAGTGCCGTGTCCGCCGATGTATTACGGTAATTGCAGAGACGTACTCTACTGCGGGGCCTTACCGGGGCCTTAGAGATGTTGATTTGCCACATCGCCATACCGGAACGCTATACAAGCCACCGCGTGGGAGAGCACAGCAGTCGGACCATGAGTTCTCTATAGTCTATGGGAACCAACCTACCGAAGAGATCCTGACTTCCCCTGCCCTGCACTAACTCCGGAATATATTGCCATTTGTTCTGCCTGCTATAAGGCAATATGTTTGTCAGTATCGCGTAATCGAACCTGGTCCCGACGAAGTAAGCTGATCTTGACCGTTACTTCTCTTCCGAGGATGAGCACACTGCTACTCTAACCGCAACCTAAATGGGATAATGTTTCAACCCCCCGTCGCGCCTTACACCTTGTACTCTGAAAGGGATGAACACCGACAATAGCGATTAGCAGCTATTCAATTTATTTCCATCAAAAGGAATACTACTTCTGCGGGGTAATAATTTATGACAGTTATAAGACCTCTTCCTGTAATTCTAATAAGTGTGTACACCTTAGATAACAATTCATAACAAGATACTATTTGAATTTTCAATTAATCCTGCTAAGTGGATAATAGGAAAAAGTGAAGCAAAGAGGAGGAATTATTAATCAATGCCAGATTAAGATGTAATTTCATACTTTGATTTAAGTGTCTACATCTCAGATGACCATTTATAACAGGATACTTTGTTTACGTCGAATAAACTCGTTACCGCGCACTGCGAAGAGACGTATACACCTTGTAAATCTTGCAACCCCTTTTAAATTAGCTGAACAACATCGTGCGATGGTAGCGAGAAATATGCGTTTGCAATTCCATGCTATTAACACTCGACATGGTGAACTGGTAGTTTGCTCGACTATTCGCATGCCAGATAAGCTCTACGATAACGCTGACTGGGTATAGATAGTCCGAATAGAGCAATACATATTGAACTCTAGAATTCGCAAATCCTAAAGTCACGAATATTTCCTAGTTTATTTATTTTTTCTCAAATTAGTTATTTTCAACTGAATGTCCCTTTTTCAAAATACCGGAAGCCTGAAGCGAAAGTTCTCATGTAGCACATGCAATTTACGATCACTCGTAAACTCAGAAGGTACTTATCAGAGTAGTGTGCTTGGTATTATTAATAGGAAAATTATCAGTTATTTGGAGAGTAAACAGGTTGTTCTGCTGGAACCGGTGACGAGTTGCAAGTTTGCAACCGAGAATCGAGAAGCTTACGATGAAAGATAGCTCTGAATGCGACAACGGCGGCATGCCGCTATATAGGAATTCTTCCAGTTTTTAAGAGGAAATAAAAATTTCTCGATGCTGGCTCTTTGCTGCTGGGAGGTATCGACAGTGTCAGTGAATTATTATGACATTAGCAGGAATCCCATATAGACAGTCGTTCTTGTCTCGGTCAGTAATCCTTTCCTTGTTTAGCGATATTCATCTTAATTTATCAATTGAAGTATCTGAAATACAAGAAAAGCTTTTCCTACAAGAATCCTCTGACTCGAGAAAATATTTTCTAATAGATTTACAGTACCATCCGGTAGTATGAGGACACCTAACAAAATTGCGATATAAAACATTCAGTCATTTCTTGCAGGATTAGAAACTTCATTTAATTCCGCGTTAGGAAGACGGGTATAATTCCTAGTTTTTAGGTGAGATACTCCTGGAAGTTTTTTTTTGAGACAACAATTATCCATATTCGCCAAGGAGATTTTTTGGTTCCTTGATTCCCTCACACTAAATCGGTTTTCATAAATAAAAAAAAATTCACTGTTGCAGGCCAAGACATAAACAATTGGGAACTGAATAAAATCTCTCAAGTTTGATATAAAACTGAATGAGAACTTTTTATACGCGACTCAAATTATTTGTGATGAGATAAATTATAGTGTTAATTGAGTCGTGAAATTATTTTAATGCAGAATGGATGTGAGCATACGATACTTTTATTTTCCAGTCCGTTTTTATGTGAAAGCGGTCCTTAAAATTAAATAATTTGTGTGTAAATGTACTGAATGGATTCTGGAATGACATTAGTTTTTAATTTAGACCTAAAGATAGCACTTACCCATTACGAAATATTTTTGACTTATTTTTGATGGAAACTCACCTGGAACAAAAATAAAATATAATTTTTCAAAAGTTGTATCCTAAAATTGGCTAAACATTAAGTGACTTGCTTTTTACTTCAAAATTTTTCATCAGGAACTTTTTCAGTTAGAAAACTGGAAATTTTGCTTAGGAAATAAGGTTAATTTTTATAAATCCGGTTAATCGAGGGAGTCAATTTACTCTTTCCGATTCTTACGGATGATGAATTTTTCCTTATTTCAACAGATTCTGAAGGATTTCAAGGAATTCGTCAAGATTTTACGAAATTTTAATCAAATTTGAGGCAGTTGGAAGAATTTCAAAGATTTCAGATGATTTTACGGGATTACAAGCGATTTTTAGGCATTTCAAATGATTTTAAGGTATTCTGAAGAATTTCATAAATTTCCTAATATTTCAAAGAATTTTACGGAGTTAGGAAAAAATTGATTTCAAGACATTCTTAACGACTTCAAGGGATTTCCTAATATTTCAAAATATTTCAAAGAATTTTACGCGATTCCGATAAATTTTAAGAGATATGAATAAATTTTAAGAAATTTCAAAGGATTTCCAATTTTTTTTTAGAAATAATTTCATAGATTTTGAAGTAATTCAAAAACATTTGAAGAATTTCATGAAATTCTAAGAAATTTCAAAAGATTTTAAAAAATTTAATAAGTTTGAAAAAATCTCCAAAGATTTTGAAGGACTTCAAGTGATTGTGAATATTTCCAAGGATTTCCAAAGGTTTCCCACAGTTTTTTAAGCTTTCAGAGTAATTTACGAGATTTCGATCAAGTATTTTTCGAGATTTTAAGAGATTTTCCGGGACTATAAGATATTTTTTGTGTTTTTTTTTAATTTTTCGAAATTTCATTTAAGGTTTTCGAGATTTTGAGAAATTTTAAGAAATTTAAATCGGTTTCAAAAGATTTTGAAGGATTTAATTTTTTTAGAAAGATTACCATAGATTTTAAAGTATTTCATAAACTTTTCGAGAATTTTGCAAAATTGCAAGGAATTTTAAGACATTTCGAAGAACTTTTATGGTTTTTAAAGCATTTTCGAAAATTTCAAGAAGATTTTTGAGCATTTCGAGAAATTGTGAAAAATTTTCAAGGATTTTTTAAGATTTCCCGAAATATTCTAAGATTTCAAAGTAATTTACGAGATTTTCAGGAATTTTCAGGAATATTTTCAGATTTGGAAGAATTTCAACAAATTTTATTTCAAGGGTTTTCGTGGTATGTGAAAATATTACACAAATGGATTTCAAGAGGTTCCAAAGGATTTGAAAGAATTCGTAAGTATTTTAAAAGATTTTGCGAGGTTTTGAACCAATTTTATAGATTTTAAATGATTTTTTGAAATTTAAAGGACTTTTCAGTGTTTTTTTTTTAATTTAATATTTTTCAAGCGATTGAAATAATTTCCAAAGATTTCGAAGTATTTCACAAACTTTATTAGGATGATGAAAAATTTAAAGGAATTCGTAGAAATTTTAAAGGATTTTAATGATTTTTAAATAATTTCCAACGATTTCAAAGGATTTTGAGAGATTCTGATAGAATTCCAAGGATTTCAAAAAATTTCCCAAAGTTTCTACAGATTTCATAGAATTTCACACGATTTTGAGGGATTTTGAGAGATTTGAAAAGATTGAAATATTTTTTAATGGATTGGAATGATTTCCAAAGTTTTCAAAGTACTTCACAAACTTGTTTTGTTTTTTGAAAATTTTAAGAAATTTTAAAGGATCTTATTGGTTTTAAAGAATTTCCAAAGATTTACAGAATTTTTAAGGATTGTGATAGAATCCCAAGGATTTCAAAACATTTCCCGAAATTTCTACAGATTTCCTTGTATTTTACGCGATTCTAAGGGATTTTAAGGGATTTTAAGAGATTTTAATGGTTTTTAAAGAACTTCGAAAGATTAAAAGGATTCTGAGAGAATCTAATAGAATCCTAAGGATTTCAAAAAAAAATCCCGAAATTTGTACAGATATTATAGTATTTTACGCGATTTTAAGGAATTTTGAGAGATTTTACTTCATTTTAAAAGATTTAAATAATTTTTACGAAATATCAAACCTCCAAACGGATATCGTATTATTCCTAAAAATTTGATTCAAGAATCAATTACAGTAATCGCCCCCATATAAGCCGAACCTTTTCTCCATTTTCAAGAGCTAAAAAATTGGGGTGCGGCTTATATGCGGGTGTGGCTTATATTCGGGTATGACTTTTATTCGGGTGTGGCTTATATTCGGGTATGGCTTATATTCGGGTATTGCTTATATTCGGGCGTGGCTTATATCCAGGTGTGACTTATATTCGGGTATGGCTTATATTCGGGTATTGCTTATATTCGGGCGTGGCTTATATCCGGGTGTGACTTATATTCAGGTATGGCTTATATTCGGCTGTGGCTTATATTCGGATGTAGTTTTTATTCGGGTGTGTCTTATATTCGGGTGTGGCTTATATTCAGGTATGACTTATATCCGGACGTGGCTTATATCCGGGTGTGACTTATATTTGTAGTACGGCTTATATTCGAGTGTGGCTTATATTCGGGTGTGACTTATATTCGGGTATGGCTATATTCGGGTGTGGCTTATATCCGGGTAAATACGGTAAATGCGAATTGAATTGATAGAACTTAATAAGAAAATTTAACTTGTTACAATTCGCCTGGTTTGGTTAAAAATGAAACTATTTGGGAAAAAATTAAATTATTTTGAGGAAACTGCAATTATTTTGTAAAAAAGTCCTCGTCTTTAGTCA
>JAABKJ010002009.1:0-29003 GCA_011634705.1 Andricus grossulariae
AACAAAACCAACGGTTGATCATAAGACCAAAAGACGAATGCATCAACTCAGCACAAAGATAGGCTGGGCAAGGCAGTGCGCTTCCCGCATTCAGTGTGTGATTGACTACATAACATCTGGTAGGACTTTCACTGCCAAGGTTCGACAGTTCGGGGCGTAAAGTATTACTTAATATGTTCACTTTTGGGGTGTCCTAGATGAACTGAGTGCAAGCATTAAGTGTACGCATTAAGTATTAAGTATACGAGTTCGAGTAGGAAGTGATTCGTTAGTCCTTTTATGCTGTGCGAGAACTCTTAAGGTTTTCCAATATCCGAAATATCCGAAACTTGTTCATTCCAAGTTATACAGCGATAAAGAATATAGATTAAATCTTTCAGAGATTCCACAAAGGGGATACGCCCATCGATCAAGAGAGGTGGTAGGGTTGCAATTATTTCATCAGATCGATATCTTCCTGTACCTTTTGGAGTAAGCGCTTAAAATCTTCAGCATATTTATGATAGTTGCTTTTTCGAAATTCGCTACGAATTTCAGTGGTATAAATATTAAATAGAGTGTGTGCAAATAAGGCTTCCTGAGGGACACTACTTTTAATCTCTCCACAATCAGACCGTTCACCCTTGCTACTTAGTACTTTTATAAGATTCAAACCATTTAGCCACCATATTTAAGAGATAAAACGATTTGAGTCTACCTGGAGCGATGCGTTGTAGATTTTCAAGAGAATAGGGTGAATGGCTGGTAGAGCAAGTAAAATAATTTTTATTTAATAATATCAAAAACTGGAGCATTTGATTTTACATTCGGTAGTTTTTTAATTACGGCTTCTTGCGATATATCATACTAGTATATTTCGATACGAGAGGCCAAACGGGATTCTTTATATAATACCATGCAAACCCCGAGATAGTAGACCACGTATGTAGCTAGATGGCAACCAGTGGCAAAATTTTTTTGGTAATCGTGGATACCATTTTGCTGACCAGTGACAGCGTTTTGGTCATCGATGTTGGGGATTTTGCTCATTGATTTCGTGCACAGTGCGAAATCGGCCATTTTCGATGTCTGTATACGGTGGGCAAACGAGGGTTGTGCATGTATGTGAAAAGAAAAAGAATAATTCGGCATGATCAAAAGTAGAAGCAACTAAGGACGCGAAAGGAGTGGTGTTTGCAAGGGGTGTGAGCTTTGTAGATATTTTCATTCCTATTTTTGGTTTTACGTCTTTTTCACATTCTCGGTTTCAGCGCACCCTAGATGTTTCCGAAGGAGTTACCCTTTCCGAGACTTCTTATTCAGATGAAGAAGCTCACAAAACTGTTCTCTCATACTTTCTTACTATTGTTTTCTATCTTATTCCCCGTTCTATTCCGCCAGAACATTTATTTATTTAACAGATTAGTGATCTGGATCTACTCGTATGCGACGAAATAGAATGAAATATAAACATTGAAGAATACATAAAAAAAAGTCTCTTGTTGTTTTCGACACAGTTATCGTGTTTCAAAGATATCAATATTTGTAGTGCCTCTCACGCTAGCCGTGTAGACAATTTCCGACGGTATTGTAATTTTCCCCCTAACATATTTTCGTAATGGAATGAAAAAGAACTTTTGTATCTGCTTCCGTAAAAGACTAGCTGAGGTATTGAAGAAAGATTGAAGCCTTGAGAAGAATAATACATTGACTGTTTAATGTAATTACGAGTTACATGTAAGATTTCGATCCGACTGCGAATCGCATACTATATATTTTAATTTTACATTTTTATAGTTGAATAATTAGTGTAGATGGTTATGGTCTAGACGAGGTTTTACATTCAATAGTATAAAATTCCTTTTTATCGTGCGGTAGAAACCTACTGGACTTTCATCCATTTCTTCTTGAGTCATTGAGGTAACCGTGGCACTTTCTATGTTTATTTTTAGACGTTTCATATTATAATGAGTATATTTATACATTCCAATAAGAATATTAGAACTCTGCAATATTGCAAAGATATCACCATTGTATGTTGATAGTACAATTTTTTCTTGGGTATCAACAGACACAAACTTGCTTCCTGCCTTTCTTATCTTAATTCGTTTATCTGCAGGAAAAGTGTATCTTCGAAGCTCGAATTGTCGGTGCGGATTCGTATTAGGAATAAGCCGAATATATTCAAGTTGTTCTATTCCACATCCTTTTCCGTCAGAAGAAGGAAGCCTTATAGCAGGTGCTATAAACCTGGCAGGAGACCTTGACCTGACACGAAGAGGAGATCCGGTAGGAGGAAGATGTCTCTCAAATGAATTGCTTCTTTCAGAAGAAGAAGAATCTCTGACACGAGGAAAACCATGAAAAGGGTCGCCATTAGGGAAACATTCAAACTGTGTACTTAATTCTGCAACAAGAAAGAGAGGATTACATTTTTGATGTGTAAACATCTTGAACCTCGATATGGAGAATTAGGCCTGAGCAAGAGCGTTAAATGCTTTGAGGAAAGGAAATGTGTATTACGTGTGTTAAGAAAGTGTATAACGCATTGTCTTATTTAGTCTTTACACCGGACGCTAGTACGCAGTCTTAAACTGCTTCTTGCTTCCGTCATAGTTAGCATCTTTGAAATCTTTTGAAATCTTAGTAATCTCTTTTGGGATTATGAAATTTTTTGACATCTTTTGAAATCTTTGAAATCTTTGGTTAATTAGGGTTTTATTAATTAATTATTAATAATGAACTGATGTTAATCCGAGATTCGGACCTTTGGTTCCGACAAAATGAAGACTAAAGAATGCGATATCGCAGTAGTTGGGGCCTACACGTTTCTAGTTATGCCACTAAATTTATTTACTTACCAATTAAAATAGTAAGGCTGAAGATCTCGCTCAGCACTTCCCAGTAAAAAGAAACTAATTGAGGCAAATTGAGATAAATTCGTTAGAGCCTTCGTGAATCTTGCTTTGCAACAGTCTCGAATTGGAGCAATTCGTGAATTCTTGTAAATTCAGTAATAAGTAATTTAATCTTCAAATCTGTAATTCGCCCAAATTCGGCGCAGAATTTTTAGGGGATCTAATTCATTTCAATGCGTCAGCACGAAATAACTTCAGTGTCAGCCAATTTATTTTAATTTACGAGATTCAAAGTCAATCTACAATTCGCCTGAATTCGTCAGCGCGAACACAATTAAAGGCAAGCCTATTCAATCGAATTTATACGCCAGAACCAACGCGTTGGGCCTAAAGGATCCGTTGTAAATAAATATCAATGAGACCCGTAGCTCAGTGGTCGCCCTCTGGACTTGTACACTTGGGGTCGCGGGTTCGAGACTCGAGGCATACAATTTTTATCAATGTTTTTCGAAATGACCTTGGCCACGAATGAAGAAGAATTGAAACGTATTCAATTCGCGCTGGCTCAATTGGTTTAAGCGAATCAGAAAGCGGAATTCGGGCGAATTCAAAAATGTTTATTCGCCGAAATTCGCCTCAATTAGTTTTTTTTTACTCGGTTATTGAATTGCGAAAAAGGAAATCAAACTCACGTAGAAAAGTACAACTCTCAACAGCTTACAAGTTCAGCTGTACTATTTCAAATAGTTATTGAATCCGCCTGCCCTAGTAATCTTTCTTTTGACAATTTGAAGTAGTACTTCTGACTTTAGGTCTTGTATAATTTGAGATCACTATCTCATACAGTATCAAAAACTATTCAAATTGTTTCTTGTACAATGCGAATAAATAAACTTCAAACTAACAATGTGAAATAGTGAATTTGACTATCCAATTTTTTTCGTGTAAGATAAAACAACTTGGATTTGCACAACGTACTAACATATGGAATAGAAAAAGCTCTCACACAAACAGAACGTAGTTATGATCAAAATTATACAAAATCATTAGCTATTGTCTTTGTATGTGAAACGTTTTATTAGTATATCTATGGAAAGAAAGTTCTTGTAAAAAGTGATCAAAAGCCTCTAGAGTTGATTTTCAAAAAATCAATGAGTTTAAAATGAGTTTAAAAAAAAAGCTTCTGATGACGAGGAAATGCAAATGCCAAGAAATATATGATCATTTCATTTTTTAAAGAAGAGTACTATATTTATATTATCAGAATTTTTGAATTGTGAAACAATTTATGAAGCCAAGCTTTTATAATTTCCCGGGTTGAAATTTTGCGTGATATTTTTTAAATTATGTGTGTGGGTGTGTGACTCGTTCCGAGAAAAGGGACCAAGTAGGCAAAAGTGAAATTTTACAGGGCGAGCGATTGAAGAAATCTCTGCCGCTTAGCACGCGTGCCAAGACTCTTTTTCAATAATTTATATCTCGTGAAATAATGCAGATAAAAATTGCTGATTGCACCCCTAGAAAGATCAGTTGAAGAACTTATATAATCCATCATAATTCGAAAATAAATTTTTTGCCTAGTAGGTCCCTTTTGTCAGATCGCGTCACACATATATAATTATACTATTATATTCACCGATAAAATTAAGTATAATTGCCAAGGGGAAAACCAGAGTACAAAGGATCCTCATTTTTTCTAAGAATGAGAACAACTGATTCAGGTAAAAATGAATATTCTATAGCCCTTATCTCGTTGATTATATATGCGTCAAGATTGTACTTCTGAGATATTTACATTTCATCAGTTTCACTTTCAGGGTAAACAATTCAGTCACTCACTTGATTAAAACTGATATCACTGATATGAATGTTATAATATAATTTTATCTCAGACATAAAAATTTAACGCATAGTTTTTTTCGATAGACATGAGTTAAATGTAATAAAATTGGGTTCAATATCATACTTTTATTGATTTTTTCTTTGCAAGGATTAAAAAACGTTGCATGGATTTCACACTTTTTTTGGGTTCTAAAAGAAAGAACGAGTTTGTTAGCCAGCATTCCTTGACCAACGGTTATGGTTTTATCCTTCGAAAATGATATCCAAAAATCGAAGATTCCATTTTTACGCCAAACGACAATTTTTTGAAACCATTTTTTGATAAGCATCGTCTTTTGGGTTTATTCATCGAAAATTCATTCTAATTTTAAGCCAAATGACGACAGATGAGTAAAAAAGTTTAAGGAAAGAATTGTCGATTTTTAAAAGACCTATAATTTTCCTCTTAACCATTTTTTGGTAAGACTTGATATTTTGGTTTTATTTATCGAGAATACTATGAAAAAAAATAGGAAATTCAATTTTTGAGCCAAATGCGGTCAGATAAGTTGAAAAAGTTCCATAGATGAATTCCCAGCAAAAAAAAAAGAATAGATACGTATTGGGGCGAATTAACAATTTGAAAAAAAGTAATAAAAAGTGCACGTGGCGAGACCTGGATCAGGGATACCTCGTGTATCAGTCCACAATGTTCCCTCTGAGCTACGAAGAAATTTACTAAACATGTACAATAAATTCTGTATGCCCCGTAAGTTGGTTTTCCTGTTACCCTAGGTGGGTTTTCCCGGTCAAGTTGATTCGAAGTAATGCCGTACCGAAATTTGTAAATATGAATGCGCAGGCAAAAGCGGTATTCTATTCACGAATTATTTAAATACAACTAATTGATTTAACTCGACTTATTTAATAATTTCGACAATCCCACTTCGCTCCCCTCAATTTTTAGTATCCGAGCATAATTGGTTTGGATTTGCTCGGGTACGAAACGGATCAAAAATGTGATATAAGTTGATTTGCTTATAAACAATAGAAATTGTTGTTGACAATATTTCCTATGCTCATATTATTCTTCAGAGGGGAAAAGATTGTCAATTATTGCAGACAATTTTCGATAATAGTATAATTTACCCCTAAAATATTTTCGTAAGGGAATAAAAAGAAAATTTGTTCATCAGTTTCCGAAAAAGACTAGCTGGGGTGTTGAAAAAAGTTTGAAGCCTCGACAACAATAATAGAAATTCACTGTTTAATGTAATTACCAGTAACATGTAAGATTTTGATCCAACTTCGGATCAAAAACTATATATTTTAGTTTTAAATTTTCGTAAATAAAGTAAAAGTGTTTAACTGTCGTTTAGAAGAGGGTTTACATGAATTACACTAAAATTCTTTTTTATTGCGCGCTTCCGACCTATTGGAGTTTCATCCTGTTCTTCTCGGGTCAATGGTGTAATCGTGCCGCTTTCCATGTTTATTTTGATCCGTTTCATAGCAAAATTAATATATTTATAGATTCCGCCAAGAATATCAGAACTTTCTAATTTTGCAAGGATATCACCATCGGATGTTGACAATACAATTTGCTCTTGGGTATCTATAGGAGCGAACTTTTTGCCTCTTGTTCCCATTTTAATTCGTTCATCTGCAGGAAAACTGTATCTTCGAAGTTCGAATACCCGGTGATGATTCACTCTGGGAATTAGCCGAATAAATCTAAGTTGTTCCAGTCCGCATACCGATCCTTCAGGAGCAGGTAGCATTATTGGAGGAGACCCTAACCTGACAGGGGGCGATCTGGACCTGGCACGAACAGAAGGCTCGGCAGGAGCAAGAGATCTCTCCGGTGAATGTCTTTCAGAAGAAGAAGATGGTCGGGCACGAGGAATACCAGGAATAGGGTCGCCATTAGGTAAACATTCGAACTGTGTGCTTAACTCTGCAACAAGAAAGAGAAGATTACGTTCGTTTGCAATAAGCTGGTACTTCACACAGCAAAAAATCATAAAAAGAGTTTCAAATAAATTTTAAGGCGCTTAAACATCGGACGAGTTTTGGCGAAAGTTTCACTGAGGTTAGGACAACAGTTTTGACGCCATCTACTACGTCACGTTGTCAGCTGGTCCATAAGGAGTAGTAGTGAGTAAAGTGGAGTAGAACATAGAATCCGTAAAAAAAAAAAATAATAAAAATTGTGCTTGCTTATCGTATCTGAAATAGGGATAGTAGTATAGAAATATATAAGAGAGTGGATATATTTTAGATCAATCTAGAATTCACGTGCTGCTTATTCAAACAACATACTCGTCCCACAACACCGCTCCGATACGAGTTATACTCTTTACCCCAATCACATCTACTAAGCAATGCTGTTCGTGGCTTAGTCAGTGTGGCCCTTTTTACTCCAATATTTCTAATTACCACTAAAAAAATCATAATATTCATGATATAAATATTTAAAAACATAGTTAGATATAAAATTTTAAGAGTTTTCGTGACTAGTAACGGGTGTACTTTACATCAAACTGCGCATGAGTGATTCATGTCGACGCGACGTCGCGAACATCTGCAGTCGGTGATTCGACATTTTGCAACAGCTGCTAGCAACGCTCCACGATACACTGCTTCTTTCAAATTTAATTTTTCTGATAGTATACAAAATCGCGAATTATTAGTGGGATTGGAGATGCAGATTTAAAAGATTCAATTATCAAGAGAAAACAACCTGGATTTGACAAAATGTGTGAAGCAGTAGAATTAGCCAATGAAAAGAAAAACCTGTTCGCAAATTAAAATAAATGGTTTTAAGATATTGTGATGTTGGAAAACCTGAAATTTTAGGTGTAGTTACTTCTCAACGTTGTTTAGGAGCAGTTTCGCTATAAAAAAAATTTACCGGTAGCATATGGAAGTAAAGCTCTCATAGAAACACAACGTAGCTAAGCTCAAAATTATAAGCAGGAAGTTTCACATTATTTTTGAAATCATATATAAATATATTTATTTATACTATTATATTCACCAATAGAGTTCAGAATAATTGCCAAGGTGCAGAACGTAGCATAAACGAACCTCATTTTTGCCAAGAAAAGGAAGAACTGATTGATGTAATGATATAATAAATATAGTCCTTATCTCGTAGATTATATGCGTCAATCTTCTCCTTCTGAGAAATTTATATTTCATTAGAGTCAGTTTCAGGGAATAAAATTTAGTTACTGAATTGGTTTAAACTGATATCAATTTTATACCAAAATTTCACCTCAGGTAAAAAACTCAGCAAGTAATTTTCTACATATACAAGAGTTTAAAGCAATAAAAATTTGTCCAATATTATAATATCAATAATTTGTTCCTTGCAAGTATTAATAAACGTAACATGGATTTCGTAAACTGAAGAAAAAATTTTGAACATTTTTTTGCACAGTTTTTATTTTTTTGCTCCACAATGTATTATTAAAATATATGAAAACCAAGAATAATGTTGACAACTAATTTTATACATTTTATACATTTTACAGCTAATTTTATTTATGGTCGATTTCTGTGCAATTATTCGTTTTTATAAATTTTGCTTATCGATTTGCTTATCAATTTAATTGAATTCTTAATTTGTGAAAATAAGACTTCGTATAAAATGATAGATATAAATACATTTTAAAGTACTGCAGGAACCTTTGAAGTGTAAAAAATATTTATTTTTGGTGTATTTCGGAATTCATTATTTTTTTCTTTCTCTCTGTATAAATATTTTTAATTTATTCCTTATGGAGAATATTCTCTTTATATTGAAAAATAAAATCTGTGCATATTGTTCTAGAGAAAAAAAGTTTAGGGGCTATTTCATCACCATTAATTGTAATGATATTACAACTTTTTGTATTCTAGGCCTGATAATAATTTCAAACAATTTTTTTTTGTTTCATAAAATTTAGCCTTCATTTTATATTTTATATGAACTTCAATCCAAGAAAATTAATTTCCATGCATGAGGCGGACTAGCGGAGCCTTCAAACGATTTTATAGAATGAAGTAAAATTTATGGCAGTATTTTTTCACCAAAAGGAAGAAACTTAGGGGGTGGCCTTTGCAAAATTAAAAATCGCACATGTTTTTTGGGTTCCCTAATATATGCCAATAATTAAAATCCAACAACTGGTGTCATGACCTAGGAAAGTTTTTGCAAAAATCTGACATTTGGAGAACGTAATACTCAACACCTTATATTTTATTTCAGCTAATTAAAATTTAAAAATCTTGTCGGGTTCCTGAGGTGTGACTAGAAACTTCCAAATTTGTACAAATATTTTTAATTTATTCCTTATGGAGAATATTCTCTTTACATTCCGTTGAGTTTCAGTCGGCTTGGCTATTTTCAGTCATATCTCGGGAACCCGTAAAGAATTTGTAAATTTTATTAGCCGCAATTGAATACAGAATTTCAAAAACTCCGCTCTGTAAATTTTAGATTTTTGCTATAACTTTTCTAGTTCATGATAAAGCTTGAATTAAGGTTCGAAGTTCGAAAAATTCTTCAATTTTTTTAACTTCTCACATGCCGTGTAGATAATTTCAGACATTTGGGTAATTTTTCCCCTAAAATATCTTCGTCCGGGATTGAAGGGCATTGAAGAAAGATTCAAGTCTCGAGAACAAACAGTATATTTTACTTTTACATTTCTCAATTAAATTAATAGTATAGTGGATTGTGATTCACACGAGGGTTTACATACTTTACTCTAAAATTCCTCATTCTTGTGCGCTTGGGACCTAATGGAGCTACAGCGATTTCCTGTGGGGTCAAATCTTGCCACTTTCCATGTCAATTTTCAACCTTTTTGCATCCCGATTAAAATAATAATACATTCCTGCGAGAAGTCTAAAACTGGCCAATCTGGCAAAGACTCCACCATCGGATGATGGTAATACAATTTGTTCTTGTGTTTGCACAGGCTTATACGCGGACTTTCCTGTCTTCGTTCTAATTCATTTGTCGGCAGAAATATTATAGCTTCGAAGTTCGAATATCCTGTCCGGATTCATAACGGGAATAAGTTTAATATATTCAAGTTTCTCTATTCCACATCCATTTCCGCGAGAAGAAGGCCTCCTTCTGGCAGGAGGAGACCTAGACCTGACGCGAAGAGGAGGTCTGGCAGGAGGAAGATGTGTCTCAGGTGAATTATTTCTTGCAGAAGAAGAAGAAGGTCCACGACGACGAACACAAGGAAGAGGGCCGCCATTAGGTAAGCATTCGAACTCTGAACCTAACTCTGCAACAAGAAAGAGTAGATTAAATTTTTTCACAGTACGTTGGTATTTCGTAGAAAAATAATGCTAAAGGGTGTTTCAGATAATTTATAAAGCATTAAAATTTCAATGTAAAATCGATTGCAAAAAATACAAATAAATATTTTGCTCGTTATCGTCTCTGAAATAGGTCAGACATTGGTGAGGCTGCTAATGTGGATGGTATTGTCGATAAATGCTTAAGATCGGTGAAGAGTGTTCGTCTGCCGTATGTGTCTCATCCTATCGAGAGGCTGGCCTAATTAATGAATGTATATGTGCTGACACCCTTTTCTTACGTAATATTCTCGGAACGTGGCGTTCACGTTATGGGGTGTTTTTGTGGCATATGTTTAGAGTTTACCACACCCGGAGTTTGTTTAATATAAGGCGCATCATTATCTGTGGTAATAGAAGTATGAGAAATAGATTGAAGATCATTTTGCGATGCAGCATTGTTAATTACAGGGGTCGTAGATCTGTCAATTACATGAGATATTGGCTGCGTGTTGTTTAGCTTAGTGACATTGTCTAACGTGATTAACAAATGAGCTGGTTTGACATTTTCCAGCGAAACTCGACGGTTTGAGCCATTGACTTCTATTTCTATAACGCGACAGCTGATGCGGTTTAATACCCGGTGTGATCCAGAGTATGGAGGTTCGAGAGATTTTCTCGCTGCTCCAATGCGCAGAAAGACGTGAGAGCAATTCACTAATTCTTTAAATACAACACATTTCGACCCTTGACGATGCTCCACGGAAACCGGTTTGACCTTCCTTATATGTGTCCTAAATTCATCTAAGAACGTTTGTGAGTCTACAATTCGATTACCTGCCAGCACAAATTCGTCCGGAACGCGTAATGTTGTACTTTCGAATACTCAGCCAGATATGATCCGGAATCTAACACGCTGGTCCTCAGTCCCAACATGACTGTTGGAAACACCTGAAGCCAGTCGCGAGTTGCGTGACACATAATTCGGCTTTAAGGGAGCGATGAAACCGCTCTATCATGCCGTTAAAAGCGGGGTGGTACGGAGTTGTCCTAATGCGATATGACCCTAAAAGCTTCGCAAGAGACTGAAAAAATTGGGCCTCGAACTGTCGAGCCTGATCGATCGAGATAGTTTCTAGAGTTCCAAATTGGGATACCCAGCCCTAGTAGAGAGCACGGCATACGGTGCCGGCCTCGATGTTACGTAGTGGTATTGCTTCAACCCAACGTGATAAACGATTAATACCGGTCAGTACATATTTGTGTCCCTCGTTTTCCGGGAGACAGCCTATGATATCCGTATGTTTATGTCTGAAACGCGTCTCAGGAGCGACAATTTGCGCTGGCTTGAGAATGATGTGACGTGTGACCTTAGATCGTTGACAATCTAAACATGATCTCGCCCACTTGGTTATGTCCTTGTTCATACCGGGCCAAACTTATGTTTTGGAGATAACGCAGTTGGTGACTTTCGCGCTTGGGTGCGACGGCTGATGAAAGATATCAACAATGCGCTGTTGCATGATCGTTGGAATTATAGGACGTAAAGTGTCCCAGACAAGTCGCAATATACGGATGTCCTGTCTGGTCCCCACATAATTTTGCGTATATTGAGGGAGGATTTGGAGGAGGTACAGAACTGCTTAAGTTCAGCTTCCGCCTCTTGCAACTCAGCCAACTTCGAAAGTCGAATCTCAGTCGGTAGAATGATTGTTTTGATGCGCGAGGTAGGAGAGGAAGAATCGCCATGAACCTCGACCGATCCAGTGCACTGGATCGGCGGACGGCCAACGACGACGTCCTCCCTACATAATGCAGCGGCTACGACGTTTTCAGCACCAGGAACATGTTCGATTGTGGTTGTGAACTGAGAGATGCACGACAATTGTCATTGCTGCCTAGGAGCGGGAATGAATTCCTCCCCACAATACTATTATATTCACCAAAAGAGTTAAGAAAGATTGTCCAGGTGAAGACCAGAGTATAGAGGACCCTCATTTTTTCCGAGAATTAATGCAGAATTTAGTTAGCAGTGTAAAAAAGAAATATTCTGGTGCTTTATCATAGATTATATAATATATGGTATAGATAGTCGTTATCTCATAGAATAAATGCGTCAAACCTGTCCTTCTGAGATACTTACATTTTATTAGTGTCAATTTGAAGGAAAAAAATGTATGTGCTGAATTCGTTGAAACTGTTATCACTTAAATCAATTTTATACCACAATTTTACCTTTGTTAGACGAAGTTAAAAAATTATTTTTTTCCGGTGGGAATCGAACACCACGTAGACGGATTTCCGGTCAGATGCTCTTACCACTAAGCTACGGAGGACAGAGAATCCTTTTTCTCAAAGTTGTACAATGTACATGATGATTTTTGATATAACATTCTATGTAGACATACATTTTCAAACCTTGAAGACATTATTTTTTATGTTAAATGGTGTCGTCCAGTGAGGTTGAATAATCAAGCTGTTAAATTTAATTCGATCAACTGGTCAATTTTTTATTTTGTAATAATAATTATTACAAATATTTATTAGAGAGAAAAAAATAAATAAGAATGTTATATAGAGCTAAGTGGATCTTTTTCCAAAAAAGTATTTGTAATAATTATTATTACAAAATTGAAAAGTGCCCAGTTGATCCAAATAAATTTGACATCCTGATTATTCAACTTCACTGGTTGACACCATTTAACAGAAAAAATAAATTAAAACTGCAACTTTGAGTAAAACGACGCAAGATGAATAAAAAGAGTTTGTAAGGGGAGCTGTGGCTTTTCAAAGGACCTGCAAGTTCGCTTGTAGCCATTTTTTGATTGGAGACGTATTCAGAATAATTGCCCAGATGAAGACCACAGTATAAACGATCCAGACGGTATTGTAATTTTCCCCCTAAAATATCTTTGTAAGGGAATGAAAAGGAACTTTTTTATCTGCTTCCGAAAAAAACAAGCTGGGGTATTAATGAAATTTTCAAACCTCGAGAACATAATACATTCACTGTTTTATTTAATGACAAGTTACATGTAAGATTTCGATCTTACCGGTTTAGACGAGGGTTTACATGCTGTATCATAAAATTCTTTTTTATTGTGCGATGAGGACCTACTGGAGTTTCATCCATTTCTTCTTGGGTCAATGGGGTAATCGCGCCGCTTTCCATGTTAATTTTGATCCGTCTCATAGCGTAATCAATATATTTATACATTCCAGCAAGAATATTAAAACTTTCTAATATTGCAAGAATATCACCATCGGATGTTGATAATGCAATTTGTTCTGAGCTATACATAGGCCTATACTTATGTGCTGTTTTCAGTTTAATTAGGTCGTCCGCATGAAAAGTGTATCTCCGAAGTTCGAATATCCAGGATGGATTCTCTTTGGCAATTAGCCGAATGAATCTGAGTTGTGCAAGTCCACATCCCAATCCGTCAGGAGAAGGAAGCATTATTGGAGGAGCTCTTAACGTGGTAGGAGGCGACCTAGACCTGGCACGAACAGCAGGCTCAGCAGGAGCAAGAGATCTCTCATGTGGATGTCTTTCAGAAGAAGAAGGTCCGGCACGAGGAACGCCTGAAATAGGAGCGCCATCAGGTAAACAGTCGAACTGTGAACTTAACTCTGCAACGAGACAGAGAGGATTACATTCTTTACAGTAAGTTAGTATTTTGCATGTTTTGAGCAAAGTGGAGTAGATCGCCGAATTGGTAACAAAAAACACAAATAAAATTGTTCTTCCTTATGTGCTATAAAATAGAGCTAGTAGGATATATATGTGTAGGAGAAGGGATAGGGGAGATCGGGGCGAGTTGAGCATACAGGCGAGTTGAACCAGTACATTCATCTTCTAAAGTATTCATCATGTGGCGCCATCTTATTAACTCAAAGTAAACTACTTGAAACTTGAATTGTCCCTGAAGTTATTTTTTTACCTGTTGCATTGTCCAAAGTTATCCTAAAAAACGTATTTTCGTAGCTCGTAAGTAACCCAGATATCAAGCGTGCGGGGCATGTTATACGCACGGAATACAAGGCACGCCTTGCCTTGCCTGCAGGATGCGAGGCATATGCGTGCCTAAAATTTCAAAGCCGTTTTTTTAACGGCAGAGAAGCGCATCGAATGACATTTCTAAATGTTATCTTTAATCATGCTCTTGCATCACCAAAAGTATGGGCCAAATCTATATTCTATGAGGCGTGGTGTCTCCTTAAGGTATTGTTAGTGTCTTAGTCAGTGTGTTCCGTTTTACTAAAATATTTGTAATTCCTACACAAGAATCGTCATATTCATGACAAAAATATTTTTCAACACAGTTAGAAATTAAATTGTAAGAGATTTTATGATCTACAATGGGTGTCCTTCACATGAAACTGCGCATACCTAATTCCTGTCGTCACGACGCCGCAGACATGTTCAGTCGGAGATTCGGCATTTTGAAACAGCTGCTAGCGACGCTCAACGGTGTATCGCTTCTTTCCAATTTTATTTACTGATAGTATAATAAAAGATCGAATTGTTAGTAGAATTGGAAATACAGATTTAAAAAATCAATTATTAAGATAAAACAACTTGGATTTGACAAAATGTATTGACTTGTGTGAGGCAGTAAAACTAGCCAATTTGCCGATTTAGAAAAAGCTTTTCGGAAATTAAAAGAAATGTTAATGAAACAGAGATTATGATGTTGAATAACCTGCAATTTTAGGTGCATTAGAATCTCAAAATAATTTAGAAGCTGTTTCGCTACAATAAAATTTACCGGGAACATATGGAAGTAAAGCTCTCACGGAAGCAGAAAATAGTTATGCTCCAAATTATAAGAAATGATTAGCTGTATGAATGAGTTAAATTATGGCGTTAAACAAATTTTCATTTGTGGAAAGCTTAACAATATTTTGGAAATTATGAATATATTATTATTCTATTATATTCACCAATAAAGTTGAGGATAATTGCCAAGGGGAAGACCAGAGTACAAACGATCTTCATTTTTTGTTAGAATAAGAAAAACTGATTACAGTAACGGTAGATTATTTGTGTCAAGCGTATTCTTCTGTGATATTTACATTTCATTAGTGATAGCAATTTTATGCCAGAATCTTACCTCAAGTAGAAAAACTGAACAAATAATTTTTTCCATAGACAATAGTTTAATGTAATAAAACTTTGTCCAATATTATACTTCTATTAATTTTTTCATCGCAAGTATTGAAAAGCGTTACATGGATTTCGTAAACAAAGGATACATTTTTAAACATTTTTTTCATTCAGTATTTTGCTGCATACTGCACTGCATCATTGAAATGTATTAACAACAAGAATAATTTGGGTGCATCTTGATAGCCTTTTATATTTCACTCTGCAAGACCGCGTCAACAATAATCAATGCAAAGACAAAATAAAAATTACAAAATTACGAGGGGTGGAAACTCCTAAAAATGCAGTCCAACGGAGGTTTATTACCGCGAATGAATCGCACCATGAAGCACCATGAATTATCTATAATAGACAAATTTATTGGATTTCTGTAAATTAAAAGTAGATTACTCTACAATTCGTGTTCCTATTCTGACGCGTTTATTTCTCTGGCAGGTTTTGCAAGCACCCACGATCCTCTGCGCATCACCCTTCATACTTTCCCAGTAACAAATTGATCTCAATCGCCAGTAGGTTTTAGAAATCTCTTTATGTCCTCCCACGACGGATTCTTGAAATTCCCTAACCATTGCTTCGTGATTTTCTAAGGGTCGAACAATTATTTCACCCATACAAACCATGGTATGAAATCCTGAATTCGAGAAATGTTTTCGAATTACTTGTTCCACAGAAGTCCAAGAAGGTTGATCAAATCCATTACCTTTGCTTCATATCTTTATTATTTTAACATTTAGTGATTCCATGCCATTCTTAATTGCTACAATAGACCCCGAAATCTTATTTGGGAATACTTTATCATCTTGTTTTACCTTTACAACATAACCGAAGATATAACGTCCCTTACATTGGAATACCACGACATTTCCAAGCCCAGCATTTCCTTTTTCAAGACTATCCTTGTCAAATAATTTGTGTTCAATCAATGCTTTATTCGTTTCAGATTTTAATAATCCGTCTGCTGAAACAGAATGCGCTATGTGTCCTCTTCCCATGGACAGTTTGTTTTTGCTGTAGCACAAACAAGCATCACCAATCGTTAATACCGGAATGAGTTCCAAGAGAGGAGAATTAGAATTACCTTTAATCGGGATCACCCCTTTCCTGGGTTCCACATTCTCATTCCGAATAATGGACATCCCTGTTCCAACCTCCGGTTCTACAGACTCGTCCAAAGCCACCGACGGATCACACATCGACAGATTTTGTTCAAGTTCAAAATCTTCGTGTTGTCCTTCGGAATCGGGGAAGGAGTTTCGACAAAAATACCGGACTCCCCAGGAGCAGATTTTGAAATATCATCTCTCTTGAGAGGTTGATTCTCCGACTCTGAATTTCCCCCCAAGCTATAGAGACCAGAGTGTTTCTGTATCCAGGAATTAGTCCTACATTGATTGGACGGTCTAATTTGATATCGGGGTACCTGACGATTTCTCTCAGCAGTGTTGTCAAGTAGTGGTACTCGAAAGCACTCTCTCTGATGGGCACATAAATAACATGATTGTCCTTACCTCATCACTTCTACCTGAAGGATTTTCTTCGGTTGGGTTCATAGCCTCCAACCCACTAGCATAGTAAAGCCATAATCCGACGATACTGCAACTTTAGGGGTCCCATAATCAATAAATAATTTCGCTATCATTCCTTCCAAATAATCTTCTGTCGGAGTTTCATTACCACTGTCCTTTCCCTGTGCAGACATCAAAGGAACAGGCTCAAGGCTCGCGATACCCATAGCCAGCGCTTCCTTCACCTAAACAGGGGAAACAGTACCCCAATCCCTTGAATCGTGTGGATTCCTTGACAACGCATCTGCATTGCAATTAATTCTCCCTGGTTTATAAATAATCTGGAAATCATATTCGCTGATTTTAATACGCCAACGCGCAAGCCTAGAGACAGGATCCTCCATACCATACAACCACACTAAGGGACGATGATCTGTCACGAGTGTGAATTTGTTGTTATAAAGATATGGTCTCAAATGCTTTACACAGAAAATAATGGCGAGGAGTTCCTTTTCGATTGTGGATAATTAACCTCGGCACTTAGGAGGGTAAGAGAAGCGAAGGCAATATGCAAGTCTTGTCCAATCTTCCCTTGACTTAAGACATTAGTCCATTTAAATTCTACGAGATGCTTGAGAAGAAGTGTAAGACGCTTAGCAAGTTTTGCGAAATCAGGAATCAATTTTCGATAATAACCGACCAGCCCTAAGAATTGTTTAATATTTTTCTTTCCCTTAGGAACTGGAAAATTTTTCACTGCTTCAATCTTCCGAGGAGCCGGTCTTACACCTTCTCTTGAAATAATGTATCCTAAATACGTAATTTCGCGCTTTAGAAAATAGCATTTTTCTGGTTGAAGTGTCAGTCCAGAAATTTCAAGACGGCCTAACAGCACCCTCAATTTACGGGAATGGTCCTCGAAGGATAAGGCATGTACAACAAAATATCATCCAAGCATAGAAACAACTCTATGCCTTGAAGGCCTGTCAGAACCTGATCCATAACTCTGAAACGTCGCGGTGGAATTTTTTTAACCCGAATTGCATGCGCGTCAATTCTAAATGGCCGTGAGGAGTTGAAAAGGCAGTTTTCTCTTGAGAATCAGGGTCCATCGGAATCTGGTGATAACCATTCTCCAGCGTTTTTTTCCTTTCTAGTCTAACTTTTTCGGAACTATCCACAAGGGCGAATCTGTTTGCTTCCGAATTTCATCCCTATAGATAGGCAGATACCTATATTGTTTGGTGTACACCTGTCGGTCATCGGTAGTAATAATCTTATGAATTGTTGCATTTGTGGCACGCAGTCTATCACCAAGCAAATAAAATTGAAGAGAACAATCAACAAAAAGTTCGCACAAACTCTCCTTGTACTCCTCATTTAATCCTTTCAAATGTGCTGCCTTCAATATTTCAGATAATCTTTTCCCTCTTTCCCTCATATCATGGTCAATCCAAAAGTTATCCAATTCCCTAATTTATGATGACAATAGTTGGCATTCTTCCAAGTCAACCGGGGGTGGAGTCAGTGTCATATTATAATTATAAATACCTGCACACAAGAAATTCTTCTTATGAATCCTTCTCTCAAATCAGTATTTTTCAGAGTTAATACAATTTCTTTTTTGTTCTCATAAGTAATTTGACTGTACTGTGTGAAAGAAGAGGATAATCCTGGTACCCAAAATGGGGGTAGTCGTCCACGAAATTAATGACAGCACGATGCTGTTTTGAAAATTTTATACCCGAAATTCCATTCGAAGCCACGGGAAAATTCGAAGGAACGACTTCGAAGGCGGTTTCAAAGCTGTTCACATAAATTTTAACCTCTCCTTTTGGAGAGGGCCTATCCCAACCAAATTAAAAATTCGTTTTGAATTGATCCATGTACCCGAATCAAGAACGATTTCCTTTATTATATCAACACTTGACCCTGTATCGACAAGGAAAACGGCTCTCTTATTTAAAAAGGAAGAATTTTCCAAATTTACTGTGGGTACTGATCCTAATTCGTCCCTTTCCCTGAGACTGAGCACATCCCTAGTTGTGGGGTTCCCTGAGTTCCCTGAGAGATGGTTGGCTTTTCTTACACGATCAAGTTCTCTGTCATGTTTTTGCCTTAACCTACAATCCTTAAATATACGGTTACTTGAATGGCAATAATCGCAAGCCTTTCTCTCTCTTTCTTGTACATTTAATTTTTTCCGTTTAAGACAATTTCGCGTCATGTGTCCAAATTCCTGACATAAAAAACATTGCACCGAATCGAGCGATCTACCTGGACCCTCATTCTCACATTCACTAGCCTGGAAATGAGCGACCCTTAGACGAGAAATAATAATTTTTTGTAAGTTTTCGCTTTGTTTAGATTCAACCGAGAGATTCGCCTCGGGTGTAATATTGTGAATCTTGCTCGAACATTTTAATTGAATGTCAGCCTGATGAGCCATTGGAATTGCATTTTCCAGAGTATTCTGAAATCTATCTCCTATTTTCAAAAATATATCTCGATCTAGACCAAGCATAAAATTTTCTATAGCAGTAACCCTATAGGCCTCACAAATTCCCGCACCCTTTTCGCCAGGGGTATTTCTAGCACTTGTATGGTGAGTATATTTAATATCTGAATTGCCCGACCTCCATATTCAGAAACTTTTTCTTTACTAGCTTTGTTTACGTGTGTTAATTCTTTTAAAAAATGGCTTACGTCTGCCCTTTGAGAGTAAATTTGCTCAAGTGGTTTTAAAATATTTTCCAAATTAATTTCATCAGTATCCTGAATATGAGCTTGGGTGTCACTTGTTGCTTTATTTCTCACCAGCATAGCCAGGTAGGGTATTTCATTAGGATTAACCATTGCTGCTGCTTTGCAATGTTTTACCAATCTTCTCATTGGTAAATGTTTCCCATCTCAATTTGGTAATATATCGCGAACTGATTTAAAAATCCTCCCGGGATTTAGAATGTCCGAAATTGAAGTTAAAGAATCGCTCAAAGAGGAAGAGGCTCCCTCATGAGTCTCATAGCGTTGTAGACTATCTTCGGATAAGTTGCCAGAATCGTAGCTAGTTTATATTGTTTGGCCACTACCTGACATGCTAGGAGATCTTACTTCTGATCGAATCAACGGTGTATACATATGTTTCCACTTTTAATTTTTCCGTCGCGCACAACTCTGGCGACGGTTTCGGATAGGAATTCATTCCGAATCATTCCATATTATTCCGAAATCTGTATCAGAACCAACCCGAATCAATCCGAATCAATCCGAACCAATCTGAAAAAAGTTCAACATTTCGTTCGATCCACATAAGTTAAAAAGTAATCCGGCTCAATCCGGTTCAATCCCAACCAAATTTCCAATTCAAATGAATCCGAATCAATCCAAACTCGGATTGATATATACTGAATTTTCAATCCTAATGAATCCGAGTTCAGATTAGAGTTCACAATATTTTCACGTCGCTGATAATTCACAATATTCCTCGTTATTCACAAAGAGATATAATCCTTTCGTACACAATGGTTTATAAGGTAGTATTAATTTCCCGATCACGTGCGTTCACGCCAGAGTTAAAATATATAAGCTATTGTTTAAGTCCTTAATTATATCCCTAACCTCAGTGACACAGATTTTCTCAACTGAGTTTTCTAACGCATCATATTCTACATCGCAGTTGTGGTGTCCTATATCTTCATCTCCCAATAATTCCCTAAAAGCGTCTCTCAGAGCGTCAAGTATCCCGTCTCACCTTTGCTATTTCTCATGCTGACAAACTCTGTACTTTCACTTCTCTTCATAGATTTATATTTTGGGCAATTCTTTCATGTAATAACCAAAATCAGATTCCTTCTATTATATTTGAACTTGGTTTATTCCGCGCCACCAGATTTCCGAATAAGTCACATGACGCTACAAGATTCATCTTCTGCACTGTCGCAGTAATATGGCGGTTGGAGGGAGAAATCGGGACCCTTTATGTCCAAAAGATGTTGGTAGAGGTACTGCAGCAAATCCAGGGCGCTGAAATTTAAATCACCCCAGGGACAAGATCTGGGGAATCTAACAAGATTGACTCTCATTTCTCCTCATAAAAACCCCCATGAGAATGTGAATTTAATATAAAATAAGGAAAACAAACAAAAAGAAATACAGGGTAAAATTAGTTGGCCCTCGGCCGAATCTCACTTCTTCGTGAATTCAGAATTATTCACAAGAATTCTTCAAAAGAATTGAAAGGATTTGAGAAGAATTGAAAGGAATTCAAAATAATGGAAAACAAATTGTAACAATGTCAAGGATTTCAAAAGAGATGAAAGTAATTCAGAATAAAATTAAATGTTCTAGGTTCATGAAAAATGAAAAAGTCAATAAACTTGAAGTTCTCTTTTTATTTCACTGATTCAATCGATGTACTTACATATTAAGTATAAATGTCATGTTTTATATAATACTGCTACAGTTTGTTTACGAAAACAATATCGAACATTACAAATATTTCTTTAGGTAGCAGTCAATCGGCAATTGCACTTTTATCTTCATTTCGATTTTATTTGGTTGAAAAATTAATTTTGTATTGAATTTCTAATTAGAATATCTTCCTGGCATTTGAAATATTGAAATAAAAATCAGCCTTTTTAACTAGAAGTTCTTCGAATGCTTTCAAGTTTCTGAGTAATTTCCAATAAATTTCTCAAATCTATAAAAAAAGGCGGAAAATATTTCCAATTTTTGAGAAAAGAATTCACTCTGAAATTTGAAAACGTTGAAATTAAAGAGATTCAGATTCTATTCTATAATATTTAAGTCCCTATGCGCTCTAAGGAATGTTTATGATTTAAGTTTATATTTATAAGTATCTTATTTACAGAGATTCATGGCGCTCGATAAAGTCTGAGCTAATCGAAGAGTCGCTTTTCTTTTATAAAAAAGAAAAAAAGCAAGACAGTAAGAGATAATATTTGGGGAAATTCCCCTCTCACTGACGACGTAAGGCAGTCTTGAGGGATAGAGATAATTATTTGTCTTTACAAGTCAAAAGATTTTTAGCTCTTTCATGAAAGGAAAAGTTTCTTACTCAAAATTTGAGAAACAACCCAATTTCCAAGTTTTTGAATTTAAAGTTCTTTAATTTTAAAGAAAACCCCTATAAATCTACTAAAGAAATTGTCTTTTTAAATTTTCCGTCCCTCATCATTAGGGTAGTACAATTTTTGTTTATCATCATGGTCCTCATCTCCCGGATTTGTGAGGTTCGAAAAAAATGACGAGGTAGTTTTTTATTTTGAAAACCCTAAAATTGGCCGCCTTTTTCAATTTTATCACTAGTTTTTCATTAGAACGGCCCACATTTTTTTTTGTATTTTCATGGTCCTCATCTCATAAGATTTTCAAAATATCTGATGATTTTGTATGGAAAATTTCCATTTACGACCAAAAATCCATAACATAACTTAAAATTGATCAAATTAGTGAGTTTTTTTTTAATATCTCATGAATTTTCTAGAAAATTTCCTAACATAACCTCAAATTGTCGAAACTTGTACATTTTTTAAAAAGACGTGAGGATTTTTGTTGGTAAATACTGATTTGTGTTGAAAATTCTCTATCATAACCGCAAATTGTGCAAGCATTTGCGGCGAAAATTTCTTAACATAACATAAAGCACATCTAAGAAACTCTAAAACAATCAAAATCGAATAAGAATTCTTCTTAGGATGAACTGGGGCGGCCTAAAAAGGGCGGCCAATTTTACGGTGCCCCAAAAAGACGGGCCAAGTTACGGGCGACTTTCCTTTATTTCCAACGGATGACCCTTTCATTTTTATGAGATTAAGGCCTATTACTTAGACCTTATTAATGAAAATCGATTAATATTTTCAGTTATAAAGGAAATCTTTGAGTATTTTGAAAAAATCGTAGTTCATTACTGAAAATATGACCCGATTTTCATTAAGCTCTTTTTTCTAATTATATAAGGAAATTTATTCAATTAATTAAAATTTATTCGAGCCTTGTTTTCATAATTTCAGTTTTTGTAACAGGCCTTGATCACATAACAAATAAAAAGGTCATCCGTTGCACCTGAAACCGGCAACTTCGGCAGCCCAGCGTACACAGTAGTCGGAGTGTTGCCGGTTTCAGGCGCAAAAACACTCCATTTTCAATTACAAAAAAAAACAAGAACCTTTTCCGAAACAAACTCTCTGTCCAAACCGGTATAATTTCCTTTAGAATATGTGTTAAAAATATTACGTTTAACAATTAATTCTTTTAGACGAATAGTGGATCAAGCGAAACTGAAAATCGTTTGAAGCGCCTTAAGGCGACTTTACTTTAGCTGCAACGGATGACCCTTTCATTTTCATGAGATTAAGGCCTCTCACTCAGACCTTATTAATGAAAATCGGTTAATATTTTCAGTAATGAAAGAAATCTTGGAGTATTTTGAAAAAACATTATTCCATTACTGAAAATATGACTCGATTTTCATTAAGCTTTTTTTCTAATTATTTTAGGAAATTTATTCAGCTAATTAAAATATAATTGAGCCTTGTTTTCATAATTTCAGTTTTTGTGACAGACCTCAACAATAAAAGGATCATCCATTGCACCTGAAACCAGCAACTCTTTGACTATTCTGTACGCTTTCTGCCGGTGTTTCCGGTTTCATGTGCAACGGATGACCCTCTTATTGTTATGAGATTAAGGCCTGTTACAAAAACTGAAATTATGAGAACATGGCTCCATTAAATTTCAATTAGCTGAATAAATTTCCTTATATAAATATGAAAAAAAAGGTTAATCAAAATCGGGTCATATTTTCAAGAATGAACTACGATTTTTTCAAAATACTCAAAGATTTCTTTTATTACTGAAACTATTACCCGATTTTGATTGATAAGGCCTTAGTGACAGGCCTTAACCTCATAAAAATGAAAGGGTCATCCGTTGCGCCTGAAATCGGCAACACCGGCAGCCCAGCGTACACAATGGCCAGAGTGTCGCCGGTTTCAGGCGCAAAAACATTTTTCATTTTCCATTACAAAAAAAAAACAAGAACATATTCCGGAAAAAGCTCTCTGTCCAAACCGGTATATTTGCCTTTAGATTATGTGGTAAAAATGTTACGTTTAACAATTCATTCTTTTAGACGTATAGTGGATCAAGCGAAACGGAAAATCGTTTGAAGCACCTTAAGGCGACTTTACTTTAGCTGCAACGGATGACCCTTTCATTTTTATAAGATTAAGGCCCGTCACTAAAGCCTTATTATTGAAAATCGATTAATAGTTTCAGTAATAAGAAAAATCTTTGAGTATTTTGAAAAAATCGTAGTCCATTACTGAAAATATGAACCGATTTTCATTAAGCCTTTTTTCTAATTATATGAGGAAACTTATTCAGCTAATTAAAATTTTCTTGGGCCTTGTTTTCACCATTTCAGTTTTTGTAACAGGCATTAATTGGGTACGCTGGGTGCCTGTGTTGCCGGTTTCAGGTGCAACGGATGACCCTTTTATTGTTATGAGATTAAGGCCTGTTACAAAAACTGAAATTATGAAAACATGGCTCAATTAAATTCATCACTGAAAATATTAACCGACTTTCATTAATAATGCCTTAGTAACATGCCTTAATCTCATAAAAATGAAAGGGTCATCCATTGCACATAAAGGAAAGTCTTCTTAAACTCTCAGCGGCGTCTTTGCCTCGGCTGCCGCGGCAGGCGACCTTACCAATAGTTTGTTAAAAAAAAATCAAACGCATTTTTGGACCACCCTACCCATAATTCCTTTTAAATTTGATAAACATCCACTTTTCCCAAGTAGAGTTTCAACAAATACTAAGTATTTCGGGTGAAACTTTCGATCAAACAATGTGAGTGCTCCCCTGCAAAATATTCATTCCATTCCTGCCGCCTTCTGCGTCCGAGGATTCAATTTGCTCCTTCAGCAATTCCAGTTCCCTGATCCCGGAAACGGTGACTTCGTACTTGTGCGTGACGAGGCTTCGATAGAAGTGGATCGCGAAGGCGAGGAAGATGATGAGAACTGGAATGAGAACGATACAGGCGGACCAGGCAGCGATCTGGGAGAAGTCGTAGAATTTGACCCAGCAGAGGATCGCGATTTCGAGGAGGAAAAGCAAAAGGCCGAGGAGGGTGGAAAATGCCCAGGCGACTTCGATGTACCAGTGGAGACGCTCGTGGGGAGATTCGTGGACGAGGCTGATGCTGTGAAGATTGCAGACGGCTTCGATGTTTGGCAGGATGCAGGTGGAGATCATCAGGGCGAGCATGTGGACTGCGACGAGGAGAGTTGTGCAGACGGCGAAGGCGATTAACATTTCCTCGGGGACTTTCGTGTCCGAGTTCAGCTGCACTTCAACCATGGCGACCTTCAAACATTCAAACATATTCAGCTTCATTCCAATGATTTTCAATCATTTTCTATCATTTCTTTGCCCCGTCGTATCGAGATTCGAAAACAATTAATAGGTGAGCCTATTCTTTTGAATTCTTTTGAATTATTAGAAGAAGAATTCTAAATTCTTCTGAATTCTTCTGAATTCTTTCCAATTAGTTTGAAGAATTCTTTTGCGCTCTTTCCATTTTTTTAAAAATTATTTTGAATTAGGTAGGATTTAATTATTTTAAATTCTTTCAAAGTCTTTAGAAGAACTATTTTTTTAACGTGAATTCTTTTAAATGACTTAGAATTATTTTGAATCATTTTGAATTATTTTATATTCTTTCGAAGTAGATGAAGGAATTATTTAAAATAATGGTTTCGAATTCTTTTGAATTATTCAGAAGATTTTTGTTAAATTTTGAATTGTTTCGAATGTTTTTCTATTCCATTAAATTCTTTTAAATACAACTTCAATTCTTTTAAATTCTTTCGAATTATTAGAAGAAGAATTCTGAATTCTTCTGAATTCTTTCGAATTAGTTTGAAGAATTCTTTTGCGCTCTTTCGATTTTTTTTAAATTATTTTAAATTAGGTAGGATTTAATTATTTTTAATTCGTTCAAAGTCTTTAGAAGAACTATTTTTTTAACGTGAATTCTTTTAAATGATTTAGAATTATTTTGAATCATTTTGAATTATTTTATATTCTTTCGAAGTAGATAAAATAATTATTTAAAATACTGGTTTTGAATTCTTTTGAATTCTTTTTAATTATTTCGAATTATTTTGAAGACTTTACAAACCCTCGTTTGAATTCTTTTGAATTATTCAGAAGATTTTTTTTTAATTTTGAATTATTTCAAATGTTTTTCTATTCTATTTAATTATTTTGAATACACCTTCAATTCTTTTGTATTCTTTCAACTTATTTTAAAGAATTTTTTTAAATCATGCTTTTACATTCTTTTGAATTTTTTTTTTAATTATTTCGATTTATTTGAAATTGTTTTAATGTGTTTACAAAAATTCGTTTCAATTCTTTTCAATTATTCCGAAAATATTTTAAAAATAATTTTGAATTGTTTTGAATGCTTTTGTATTCTCTATCTAATTCTTAAAAATACACCTACAATTCTTTTAAATTCTTTTGAGTTCTTTGGAATTATTTGAAAGAATTCTTTTAAGAAATGTTCTTGAATTCTTTTGAATTCTTTCCAAATATTTAGAAGAATTCTTTTAAATAATGCTTTTGAATTCTTTTGCATTTTTTAAAATTATTTCGATTTATTTAGAAATGTTTTAAAGTTTTTACGAAAATACTTTTGAATTCTTTTGAATTCTTTCGAATTATTTAGTAGAATTCTTTTGAGAAATGTTCTTGAGTTCTATTGAATTCTTTCGTTATATTTAGAAGAATTCTTTTAAATAATGTTTTTAAATTCATTTGAATTTCTTAAAATTATCTCAATTTATTCAGAAATGTTTAAAAGTTTTCACAAAAATATATTTTAATTATTTGGAAGAATACTTTTGAATAATTTTGAATTTTTTGAATGTTTTTCTATTCTCTCAAATTCTTCCAAATACACATTCAGTTCTTTTGAATTCTTTCGAATTATTTAGAAGAATTCTTTTAAATAATGGCTTGAATTCTTTTGAATTATTTAGAATTATTTATAATTATTTTTAATGCTTAACAAAAATTCTTTTCAATTATTCAGGAGAATTCTTTTGAATAATTTTGAATTGTTTTAAATGCTTTTCTGTTCTATCAAATTCTTTAAAAAACACCTTCAATTCTTTTGAATTCTTTCGAATTATTTAGGCGAATTCTTTTAAATAACGGTTTTGAATTCTTTTGAATTCTTTTGAATTATTTAGAATTATTTTTAATTCTGAATAAAAATTCTTTGGAATTCTTTTGAAGTATTAAGAAGAATTCTTTTGAATAATTTTGAATTGTTTTAAATGCTTTTCTATTCTATCAAATTCTTTAAAATACACCTTCAATTCTTATGAATTCTTACGAATTTTTTAGAAGAATTTTTTTGAATTATTTTGAATTATTCAGTAAAATTCTTTTGAATTATTTAGAACAATACTTTTAAATTATGCTTTTAAATTCTTTTGAATTTTTTTTTAATTATTTGTATTTATTTAGAAATGTTTGAAAGTATTTACAAAAATACGTTTGAATTCTTTCGAATTATTTAGAAAATTTCCTTTAAAATTATTAATTATTTTGAATTGTTTTAAATGATTTTCTATTTTCTCAAATTTTTTCAAATACACATTCAATTCTTTTGAATTCGTTCGAATTATTTAGAAGAATACTTTCAAATAATGTTTTTAAACTCTTTGGATTCTTTCTAATTATTTCGAATTATCATCAATTATTATGAATTACGTACAATTTTATTATTTTAATTTCTTTCAAATTCTTTAGAAGAATTCTTTTTTTTTAGGTGAATTCTTTTTAATTATTTGGAATTCTTTTCAATCATTTTGAATTATTTTTAATGCTTTTCTATTCTATCAAATTCTTTAAAACACACCTTCAATTTTTTTTAATTCTTTCGAATTATTTAGAAATCTTTTGAATTATTTTGAATTTTTTTAATTATTTCCATTTATTCAGAATAGTTTGAATTTTTACAAAAATACGTTTGAATTATTTAGTAGAATTCTTTTGAATAATTTTGAATTATTTAGAATATTTCTTTTAAATTATTTATTATTTCGAATTGTTATAAATGCTTTTCTATTCTCTCAATTTTTTCCAAATACATCTTTAATCCTTTCGAATTCTTTCGAATTATTTAGAAGAATTCTTTTAAATAATGTTTGTAACTCTTTTTATTTATTTATTTTTTAAATTTAATTATTTCGAATTATTATCAATTATTTTGAATTACGTACAATTTTATTATTTTAATTTCTTTCAAATTCTTTAGAATGCTTTTTTTTAAAGTGAATTCTTTTAAATTATTTGGAATTCTTTGAAATCATTTTGAATTATTTTATATTCTTTCCAAGTAGAATTATTTTTAATTATTTGTATTCTTGTTAGAATTATTTAGAATTATTTTAAAGTCTTTACAAAACATTCGTTTGAATTCTTTTGAATGATTTTGAATTGTTGTAAATGTTTTTCTATTCTATCAAATTCTTTAAAACACATCTTCAATTCTTTTGAATTATTTTGAATATTTTTTAATTATTTTGAAGTCTTTGCAAACATCAGTTTGAATTATTCGGAAAAATTCTTTGGAATTATTTTCAATTTTTTTCATTATTTCAATTTATTCAGAATTGTTTTAAGATTTTTACAAAAATACGTTTGAATTACTTTGAATTATTTAGTAAAATTCTTCTGAATAATTTTGGATTGTTATAAATACACAATTGACTCTTTTGAATTTCTTTAAATTATTTTGAATTATTTTGAAGTCCTTACAAAAATTCGTTTGAATTCTTTTGAATTATTCAGAAGAATTCTTTTGAATAATTTTGAATTGCTTACAAAAATTCGTTTGAATTATTTCAAATTATTTTGAAGAATTCTTTTGCGTTCATTCAATTTTTTTAATTATTTTAAATTACATAGGATTTAATTATTTAAAATTCGGCTTCCGTTTCCGGTACCGAATGGTAAAGTACGCGTGTTTCTTCTGTGCTATCTTTTTTGGTTTTGGCGACGGGCGTGGAGGTGCTATTGAGGTGAAAGGTGGTAAGGGAGATGAGTGTAGTGAAGGGTGTGTGTGGAAGTGTGGGGGAGCTTTTTTGTAAGGTTGAAAGGGTTCAGGGGGAAGTCAAAAGTGCTAATTTGGAGGTTAGTTGTCGAGGACAGAAAATACAGAGGGAAGATAGAGGAAAGTAGATCGGTAAGGTAGGCACTAGGCCAGCATGTTTGTTGCGAGGAGCCCAGTGGGGTCCAGCAGAGGGCAGCAGC
>JAABKJ010002010.1:0-29001 GCA_011634705.1 Andricus grossulariae
AAGATCAATATTCAACAAAAAATGGAATAGTTCAAGTTTAAAAAATTAATTTTCGCCCCAAAGTGAAACGAATTTTCGACCAAATAAATTTTTCAGCCAAAGAGATGAATTTTTAATCAAATTCATAAATACTTGAAAATAAAAAATGAATTTTTAACAAAACAGTTCAACATTCTACCACATAGTTGATTCTTTAACCAGATAGTTGCATTTTCAACCACATAATTGAATTTTAAACAAAAAAAAATGATTGTTTGATCAAGAAATTAATTTTCTACCAAAAGAGACGAATTTTCAATACAAAATATGAATTTTCAATCAAATATTTAAATTTTCAATGAAAAAAGATCAATATTCAACAAAAAATGGAATAGTTCAAGTTTAAAAAATTAATTTTCGCCCCAAAGTGAAACGAATTTTCAACCAAATAAATTTTTCAGCCAAAGAGATGAATTTTTAGTAAAAATTCATGAATACTTGAAAAGAAAAAAGGAATTTTTAACAAAACAGTTCAACATTCTACCACATAGTTGATTCTTTAACTAGATAGTTGCATTTTCAACCACATAATTGAATTTTAAACAAAAAAAATGATTGTTTAATCAAGAAATTAATTTTCTACCAAAAGAGACGAATTTTCAATACAAAATATGAATTTTCAATCAAATAGTTAAATTTTCAATGAAAAAAGATCAATTTACAACAAAAAATGGAATAGTTCAAGTTTAAAAAATTAATTTTCGCCCCAAAGTGAAACGAACTTTCAACCAAATAAAATTTTCAGCCAAAGAGATAAATTTTCTACCAAAAAGACGAATTTTTTAATACAAAATATAAAGTTTCAATCAAATAGTTTAATTTTCAACAAAAAAGATCAATATTCAACCAAATAGTTGGATTTTCAACTAAAAAATACCAATTTTCAACCAAAAATGGAATAGTTAGTTTAAAAAATTAATTTTCGCCCCAAAGTGAAACGAATTTTCAACCAAATAAAATTTTCAGCCAAAGAGATGAATTTTTGATCAAATTCATGAATATTTGAAAAGAAAAAATGAATTTTTAACCAGATAGTTGCATTTTCAACCACATAATTGAATTTTCAACCAAAAAGATGATTGTTTAATCAAGAAATTAATTTTCTACCAAAAAAGACCAATTTTCAATACAAAATATGAATTTTTAACCAAATAGTTAAATTTTCAACCAAAAAATTGAATTTTCTACCAAAAATATGAATTTAAAAAAAAAAATATGAATTAAAAAAAAAAAAAACTATAAATTATCAAAAAATTATTGATTTTTCAACCACAAAGACGAATATTCCATCATGAAGTTTAGTGTTCAACCAAAAACTCAAATTTACAATAAAATATATCAATTTTCCATAAAAAAAGTTCATTTTCAACCAAAAAATAGCATTTTCAATTAAAAATATAAATTCTCAACCAAAAATGAAATAGTTACAGTTTCAAAAATTAATTTTCACCTCAAAGTTAAACGAATTTTCAACCAAAGAGATGAATTTTATATCAAATTCATGAGTAGTCAAAAAGAAAAATGAATTTTCAACAAAACAGTTCAACATTCAACCACATAGTTGAATTTTTATCCATATAGTTGAATTTTCAACCAAATAGTTAAATTTTCAACAACAACAAAATATCAATATTCAACCAAATAATTCAATTTTCAACTAAAAAAGATCAATTTTCAACAACAAAAAATGATTTTTTAACCAAGCAGTTATATAAGAAAAAGGCGAAGTTTCTTGAAAAGAGGGGAAAAAAATTCTTTAAAAAAGGGAAATATCGAAAAGAGTGTGAAGTCTGAAATATTTCAGTGATTTTCAAACTTATTAAGTCGCAAACTTTTTTAAAAAATTTATCATCAGGTATAAAAAATACAGTCATTTTTCAAATTTTTCTGACTTTTCCAGGTCTTCCGGACCTTTGTAGCAACCGTAAAAAAATTAAATAAAAAATATTACCTTCCCAGCCAATCGCCTGAAGCGCAGGAATATCTCTCGTCGTTACATATTTTTCCTCAACCACCATTTGCGTCGCTGTTATCACCTAGAAAAATAGAAAAATATATTAATTTTTTTATTCATTTAGATCTATATTTTTATAATCTTTCTCTAAAAAATAGGTGTCACGAAAATCTCGAAAGCATTGTTGTTAGATTTTTAGTTAAAATAATTAATTTTTAACCAAAAACAAAATGAAAATTTTCAACAAAATAGTTAAATTTTCAACCAAACTGATGTATCTTTGATAAAAGAAATTAATTCTTAACAAAAAGTGTAATAGTTGATATTTCCACAAAAAAAATTGAATTTTCGACTAAAAAAGACGATTATTCAACAAAATAAGTGAATTTTCAACTGAAATAAGATCAATTTTCTAGAAAAAAAAAATTTCGACAAAAAAGTAGTTAAATTTTTAGTAAACAAATTAATTTTCAATAAAAAACCTAATTTTCAAACAAAGAAATTAATTTTTGAGCAAGGAGATCAATTTTCTTTTCAAAAATAATAATTTTTAACAAAATACATGAATTTCCAAACAAATATTTTAATTTTTAGTCGAATTTTCAACCTGATAGTTACATTTTCAACTAAAAAGGTGAATTAGTCACCAAGAAGATTAATATTCTACCACAAAAGACAAAGTTTCAACAAAATACAAATTTTCAAACAAATCGTTTAATTTGCACTGAAGAAGATTGATGTTCAAACCAAACATGAAATAGTTAAGTTTTCATTTAAAAAATTAATTTAAACAAAACAACTAATTTTCAAGCGAAAAAAATTAATTTTTAACCAAAAATATTAATTTTTAAGAAAATGCATCAATTTCCAACCAAAAAGGTGAATTAATCTCAATAAAGATTAATTTTCTACCACAAAAGACAAAATTTCAATAAAGTGCAGAAATTTTCAACCTAATAGTAGAATTTTCAACTGAAGATGGTAACATTAAAATATAAACTTCTGGATGACCAAAAAATCAAAATAAACTTTTGATTTAAAATAGGATCTCCATGATCAACCAAACATGGAATAGTTAAATTTTTAGTTCAAAAAATAATTTTAAAAAAATGTTAACAAAATAGTTAAATTTTGAAGACAAAATTTTTTTTCAACTAAAATGATGAATCCTCGACCAAAAAAATGAATTTTTAAGAAAGTACTTCCACTTTCAACTAAAAAGTTGAATTTTGAACCAAAAAAGGTTTTTCAGTCGCTATTCACGACTAGCGAAAATCTTAAAAATTCAATCAAATAGTTGTATTAGAAAAAAAATCCTGGTACCAAAGTCAAATTTACAGGATGATTCGAGCAAGAACTGATTTAAATACCCCGTAAATTCCAGATTTTCTCGTTTTTCTTTCTATGAAGTATTCATCTTGAGTATTATGGAAAAACTCTCAAGAGTAAAGTTGTGAAGTGAAATTTGTCATATTACAGGATCAATGTGTAAAGAAAAACTCAAATTTGTAATTAAACTATCACAAATTAATCGTTTATGCTAAATTTCATCATGAATATAAATGTCACATTTTTCTTACTCTTGAAATTTAAAAATAAAATTTTGATATAAACACAAAATAATTGAATGCATTTATGTGACAAAAATGTCTAGAAAACGCCGTGTACAAAATTCGAATCAAATTCAAATGATCGAATGTATTTCTACCTTGACGAATAGTTCATCCGGAAATACGTTCAAAATGTATTTTTTATGTTTTTTAAATGTTAAAAAAATATTAAAAATACCGTGTCTGCTAATTTAAAAGAATTGTGAGTATGTGGAAAAAATTGTGTCATTCATATTGAATTTACTACAATTTTCTCGCAATGTTCTACTTTTTTTAAAAAAGGGGAAAGAGTGTAAAGTCTGCTCATACTCACTTGATAAGTGTCAATAGATAAATGCCGTTTTCCACACGGAATATCATTTTGCAGAATCTTGTTCATGATCGTAAAAACCTGCTGGACCCTTTGATCAAGTCTCAAATCTTCATCGAATTTCACCAGAAAACTGTAATTCTTCGAGTCGTTGCCAACAATCATGATTTTAATCGGCATTCGAAGCGACTGCATCACTTTAATAGTCGGCTCAATCTTTCCAATCCTCGCATGATATCTTGGTAAAGGTTTTCTATCTCCCGAATACTGTCCAGGAACTTCGATTTCACTACGATTTAATTTTTGCAACCAAGGGCTGTAATCTTTCAACTTTGTTTTAAAAATACAATCATTATGCGTACTCTCTCGTCTCTCCTTAAGACTTCTTTTCAAAAGATCAGTAATCTTCTTTATCTGTGGCTTTATTTCTGAATAAGTTTTATCCTTCATGTCTTGAATTTCACTCTTAAAAGAAGTGATTTTCTTGACTACTTTATTAAAAAGAGAACCACAGAGTTGTGTATCATCGGGGAAAATTTTCTTCAAAAGATTTTCGACAGGCATTGGGTTTCCTTGAAGAACTTCATTAGAAGCTTCTGTAAAGTGGTGAATTAAATACAACTCTGGGTGAGAAACGTAGTGCATTGCTGTCAAGAAAGATTCAACATCCGGTTTGTTGTACAATCTTTGTTTCATTACCAGGATTTGCGAGTTCTTTAACAAACCAGGATTGGCTTCTATCGTTGATCTGAAAGTGTACATAACAGCATTTGGATATTCTTCAATCAATCTTTTGATTATTGGAATCAAAATTTCAGCAAGCGAGTCGCCCAAATGCGACAAAATCTGAGCTTGCCAGGCGATAAACAACCATGTTTCTATTTTTTGACTCTCCGAAACAAAAATCTCTTTTGCTTCTTCATCTTCTAAATATTTCGTTTTCAGAAGACAAGGGAAATAATGAGCTGCTTTGTAAGATCCATAGGTCATAGCTTTAAGAGTCGCACTGACAAATGCTCGAATCAATTGAAGATCATCCTCGTTTTTGGAAACTTGATCGTAGCAATAAACCACGAGTTTGAAGTAACAATCAGCTCTTTCGCCTTTAGCTGCTATTTCACACGTTTCTTTCAAACTAGACAAGCCATAATCGCTTATCAATTTCTTGAAACTCTCAACGTCTCTTATTTCTTCTCTACTAATCTTGGAAGTAAAATCGGAATTGCTTATTAAATTTCTCGTCAGTTCATCTCCTCTATTAGCCAAATTTTCCAGAACAGATGTCAAAGAAGTCACATGTTGCAGAGCCGAAATTCGCAAAGAAGAATCCGACTTATTTGACTTAAGATGCCTGTGAATATGATTCCAAGACTGGGTAAAGTACGAAAGTTTTTTCCTGTTATCTTCCGTGCATTCTCCTAAAAGGTAGAAACATCTAGAAGTCGAGATGAAGAACTCCTGTTTCTTCATGCCACTATTCGTCGTTATCGCTTCCTCTAACTCAACCACATAATTTTTAGCAATAAATCTGTTCTTGTGTTCAATTGCGAAATCCAGAAGTTTCATTTTCTGCTGGATATAAATCGACTGCAACTCTCGAAGGTCATCTTCATTTTCTGCTATTTCGGGCTTGCTGGACAAAAGATTCGCAAAGTGGAGTCTGTAATTCAAGTGAGTCTCCCAAGGAAGAAGATCTTCACTAGACGAGGGCAAATTTTCAGACCAGTACTTCACCATGTCTTGGATCCCATATGGTGAATCGGACTTGATGGATTTCAAATAGATGTCGATGTTACTAATTCCCCTCAATTTTAGAAGAAGACGAGATCTGAGTTTTTCAGAAAGAGGATTCAATCTTATCCACTCTTCCCTAGCATAATCTAAACTACTTTTTAGGAAATCACGAGCCGATTCCGGGTTCTCGGTTTCTGAATCGATCATAAAAAGTATCGACATTTCCTCACCGAAACGTTCTTTTATACGAGGCAATTCATCACTCTTTAACCAGTTGTCCATCGCTTCTATGAACTTTCGTAAATTATCAGTATCTCTGCCTTTCATCCAGTCACCCTTTAAAACCTTGTGGAGGTAAACACGAAAGATCCAAGGAAGAAGCCATTCTTCTTTTTGAGGATCGCTCCAGACGTGATTAAAATCTTCCTCTGACTCGTCAAACACTTTTTTGTCGAGTACATCCCATCGGGAAAGTTGACCCAGGCACTCAAATGATTCTTGAAGACAGTGCATCTTCACAAAATCAGTTTCTATTTCGTAAGCTTCGTCGTAAGCTTTTCTTGCTTTAAGCCAATCACTTGCAGCCTGAGCAAGCGAAGCTTCCTGAAGTTTCTCGCTGAATTCGTCACCTTTGAAGATACTCAAAACGACGTCAACTTCATTCATGGATTCATAAAGCCTTGCTAGATAAATCGACGCATTTGGTCTCCGCTCAGGAGTTTCTCCTCGTTTTCTTTTCCTCAAAGGTTCAGGAATAGGTTCGAATATCAAATACTTTTCCAAATAGAGCGCACCTAAAGAGTAAAGTCCACTGTGTTTTGAAACTCGACCTACTAAATCAGGTTCAAAATCAGTAGAATTATAAGAGAGCGTTATTTCTAAAACCGCTGCAAGAGTTAAACTCGAGCCTTGATTATTTTCCAAGATTTTTTGCATACTCTCAAAAATTCTGGGAATTAAGTGCTGGTTTTTGGATCTGGTGTTCATGTCATTCAGCAAGGAACATACCATGGAGACCACAAGGTCTTTGCAAATTAGCCAATCTTTCTTTGCCAATTCTTGCAAAGGAATGAGCAAACTTGAATGAGCTATTTGGATGTCTGGAAAGTCACCAATTCGATATTTTCTGTAAAGCTTGACAGCACTACTTTGTCTAACAACTTCCTCTTTTACCATTTCATCACGTCTTAAATTGCTCTCAACTGCCTTTTGTGTATAATGATTTTTTAAATTATCATTATATCCCAAGAATCTTTTTGACACTTTATTGTAAGCAGGATCTGGAATTTTGAAAGCAGAATCATTGTCAGCAAATCCTGCAGTATTAGAAAAAGTCGCATCCTGCAAGTTAGTTGGTTCAAAAGAAGGACCGACTGTTGCTCGAAGGAACTGCATGTTGAAATTGGAAGCAAAATTCTGTGATGAATAAGTAGACTGGGTAAACATTTGAGACATCTGACTAGCCAAAGATCTGGCGAAGAGAGGAGCCATCGAACCCAAGTTTTTTGCCCTCCAGTGCATCACAATTCTGTAATCATTGAATGTGCATTCTTCCAGCTTTTCTGGAAACATTTTCTCACCATACTCCCTCGATTTGCTTGTGAGACGTAACATAGAAAGGCAAGAGTAAAGCAGAAAGACTTCCTCGACATCTGGACTATATTGATTCAAAAGATCCAAGAATCTATCCACCAGTTTTTCCGATAAAGATTCATCTTCGGTCCAGAAATTGATCAACTTCTCATGCAAGGATTCAGCTGAGTCCAACAATCCGATTAGCAGAAACTTCTTACTCATTTCTTTTAATTTTCGTACATCCTCATCGAATGAAGAAACATGGGTGTACTTAGTTTTAATCTTCATGAAGATCTCGTAAGCACTTTCACGTAATTCGGAGGAGTTGTTTTTCACATAGGGAGAAGCCAACTCCGCCATTGGAAGCAGATCACTCGGGTCTAAGATTTCTATCAAAGAATCAATAATCTGAAGACCTAGTCTCTCACATGTTAAAATTTTATTCTGCAAAAGGCTACTGAAATTCATGTAACCCAATTCGCGTTTAACATCTTCAACACTTAAACTTGGGATTCTCAAGAGGAAAATTTCAAGGCATTTAGCTTTTCCTACGTTGTCGACTTCGCCGATGTAGTTCCTGACAAATTCGAAGAAATTCTCAATCCAGGTTGGAGAACAAGTAGCCAGGGTATAAATACACTTGATCATTCTGTTCTTATCAACCGACTGCATCTTCTGAAAAATCTTAAGAAACAGCTCGTTGGTATTAAGTTTTATAGCTTCGTTCCTATCGTTTTGTGTTTCGTCTCCCTCTTTCAAATTCTTGATGACCCAGCCCAAAGCTGCGCAGTTTTGAAGAACAGCATCTTCTTCCCTTTTCCAATCTTCAAACGACTTATGAAGAAACTCTATAATATCAAATCTTTCAACTACCTGATCTTGTAATTTGTTTTCAAGAAAAGTTAAGATCAAACCAATCGCAAAGTCTGGCCCTGAAGCTATTTTCTTGTCGATAGCCTTTGGAAGTTTCAGATTCTCACCCCAGAGTTCAAGAATCATTTTTATAATATCAACATTATATCTTTTCACACTTCTGGTATTAGCTATATCAGCTTTATTAACCAAGTGTTCCAGAAGAATTTGTGCCTCCTCTTTCTGGTTTTCTGGCAAAGGAACTCGCCACTCGATCAGGAATAATAAAACGTCCGTTATTATATAATTTAGGTTGTTCAACTTCAAGTAGTCGTTCACGGTATTAAGAATAATACCAACGAAGAATTTCGCATAGGGTTTGAAGATAGTTTGGGTGTTGCAGATTACCTTTAGGAGGAAAAGTCGAACGTTATTGAATTCAGTTCTCATTGACTGAATGAAAGAAGCCATCCATTTTGGAAGCTGAACATTCCCAGTTTCTTGGGGAACGAAAATAGCATTCCGAACCATGTGGACCAAAATTCCGCAAATAGATGCCATACATTCATGTTCATTAAAATCATCGCACTCGAAAGTCAGAGTCATCGTTTCCTCGATTTTATTGCTCTCTGATTTTGAAGTCAATGTGGCTTCATTAAAATCGAAAGCGTCTAAATTTTCAGTCAATGTCGAAGAAGCCAGATCATATTTGTAAATATAAGAATTGCCTCCATCGCCAGAGTTTTCCCTTCTCGATGAACGTTTCCTGATATTGATCAGCTTCTTTCGCTGCTTCGGATATTCTCTAAAAGTTTGCTGAAGGGAGTATTGCTTTTCACAATCCAAAATCTTCTCCCAAATCAATTTCCCCTCTCCTCTGTTTTCCGAGAAAGCCCAACTATAAAACTTTTCTTCTTCTTTCAAACTGATGATGGTAATTCCACAATTATATGCCGCACAATGAAGTAGTCTCGTGATTTCTTTGACGCTTGTACTCAAACATTTCGTTTTCCTTTCCGATAAAGTTAATACCATTACACTCTTCATCAGCTGCTTGTCTTCCGGATTCGCAAAGACATTCTTGGCAATTAGACTCTGGACACTCGTTATCTTTTTCAAATCAATTCGAGCGAACATAATCTCAAAAAGATTATAAGACCCGATTTTGGAAACGATGAGTCTTTTCAAATCCTCTTCGACTTCAGAGTTCAATGCGTGATTTAGAATGGTATGAATTTCTTTTGCATTCTTTTCAAAGAAAAGTTCAATATCTATTGTCGCGCAAAACTGAAACGCAGGGAGAAGAAATCTTCGTAGGACATCGAATCTGGCGGGGATGCTACTACAATTCATGAAAAACTTGTAGGCAACCTCCAAGGATTTCAGAACGGACTCGGTGTTGATGGAATGAAAATAAGTTTCTAGGTAGTTGGGTGTTTTCTCGTTACATAATTGATCGCAAGATCCTGCTGCGAAATTGATCAAAGTTTCGAAAAGAACGACGGATTTGGTTATTGGCAAATGGGCAAGCATTGTTTGGAAACAAGCAACGGCTTTCAAAGAATTTATATTATTGTCAGAAATGTCTTCTGTTCTTTCGTGTTTGAGAGTTTTTAATATGATAGATAACTCCGAGTTGGTCTCGGATTTCATATCAGTTAAGCAAATTAGGAAATCGTCTAGGATTTTTGTTTTTTGCTCGAGATCGGTGCCTTCTTGAAGCTTCCTGAGAATCCAGAAGTAGAGTTCTTGTTTTTGATCCGCTATCTCAAGAGGATTTTGTTTAAGACGTACAACTATCCTGTAGATGTTCATAAACTGCTTTTTACGATATTCAAAATTGTTAACAATTCTTTCAAGTGACGCACATCGTTTAAGAATTTCATTTGCAAGAGATTCTGCTTCTTTCAAAAATTTGTTTTTATGTTTATGAGTAAATGTCACGAACTCTTCAATCACCATCAACATTTTTTGTGGCTTTCTCTCAAGTAAATTATCAACGACTTTCATAGTTTCTTCCACATTTCTCAACATTCCGCGAAATATAGGCGTTTTGAAAATACTTAGGAAGTATTCTCCATGTTGAGAAGAGGTCATGTCTTGATTTAAAAGCTCAGTTGCCTCCATTATATAATTCATTACCAAAATTATTGTTGAATATTTGTAATTTGTGAACACCAACTCTAATATACTTTCAAGATATTCTATCGTATCAGGTTTTAGAATAACCATATTATCATCATCTTGATGTTTTAGAATGTGAAAAATTTGTGTAACCAAGGTCGGCTCTGTTTTTGCGAATTCCCCTTTTAAAATTCTATCTAGTAATTGCCCTTTATTCAACATGATAAGTCCCTTCCCGTACAATTTTAATTCTTCCTCTACTTTGTTTTCGATGACGCTTTCAATGTCTGTGAAGGTTTGGTAGTATTTTTCGACGTTGAGAGTAAGTTCTTCGTCAAGTTTTTGTAGAAGAGGCTCAGGTGCTTTGCTTTTCACTACGTGGAGCAATTCATCCATTTCCTGAGGGAGTGCTTCTATTATTTTCAAATTTTTCGTATCGAGTCCGACTTTTTGTGGATTTAGTACGCAAATTGATATCAAGGAAAATAAATCCTGGCTCCAGAAGAATTCTGGGATTTGAGTTTCTATTGAAGTCCAGTCCTGAAAATTAAAATAATTTTACATTAGATTTTAGATTTTAATTAGTCGCAACAAATTACAAAGAAAGTCGCATGGAATTTCGAAAAAATTCCATGGAAAGTCGCATCAAATTTTTAAAGATAATGGAAAAAGGCAGTATCAAACACTGAATGACTGAAATAATAACTTAATTTGTTTAGGAATATAGAGTACATAATTCTCATTGGTTTTCAAATATTCTTTGCACAATAAAAATGAACTTTAAAGTTAAAGCAATTTTTTTTAACAATAATCACTCTCAGCTTCAAGGACACGAATTTTCAACCCAAAGACAAATTTGTAACAAAATAGTTGAGTTGTAAAGTTAAAAATTCGAATGATTTAGAAAACAGTAGACTTTGAAACATGAAAGATTAATTTAGTAAAAGAAACGAACTTTTAACAAGGTAATTGAATTTTCAAGCAAAAAGACGAATTTTTTAGAAGACAGTTTAATTTTCAACAAAAAAGTTCATTTTCAACCAAGAAAGTTGAATTTTCAACCAAAAAAGATGACTTTTCAACAAAATAATTGAACTTTTAACCACGTGGTCGAATTTTCAAATAAAAAAGATTAAACCTCAATAAAAAATAGTTGAATTTTCAAGCAAAAAATACGAATTTTTTAGAAGAAATTTAAATTATCAGCCTGAAAAGTTGAATTTTTAACAAATAGAACGTTTTTAACCGAGAAATATGATTTCTTTAACCAAATAGTTGAATTTAAACAAAAATTAATTTATTACCAAACAGTTGCATTTACATCAAAGTTGTTACACTTTTTGAGTAAAAGAGACAATTTTTTTACAAAGTAATTGAAGGTTTGGACAAATATTTGACTTTTCAACATACAAAGATGAATTTTCAACAAAATGGTCGAATTTTCAAACAAATGGTCGAATTTTCGAACAAAAAAGATTAAACTTCAATCAAATAATGGAATTTTCCAACCAAAATGACGATTCTTTTTAAGATAAATTTTCAACCAATAAGTTGAACTTTTTGTTAAGAAAGATGAATTTACAACCAAATAGTTAAATTTAAATAGAAATTAATTTAAATTTAGTAACTTTTCATAGTTGAACCAAAAAGACGAATATTTAAAAAAGAATGATTAATTATCAACCAAATAGTTGTTGAATTTTCACGCAGAAAAACGAATTTTTTACAAGCCACTTGAATTTTTAACAAAGAAATTAATTTTCAACCAAGAAAGATGAAATTTCAACTAAGAAAGAAGAATTTTTAACAAAATAATTGAATTTTTAACCACATGGTTGAAGTTTCAAACAAAAGAGATTAATTTTTTAAAAGACAGTTGAATTATCACCCTCGAAAGTTGAATTTTCAACTAATGGTAGAATTTTAAAAGAAAAAATATTAGACTTTAATCAAATAGTTGAATTTTCAAACCAAAAAGACGAATTAAAAAAAATAAAGACGAGTTTACAACCAAATAGTGGATTAAAAAAAAATAAAGATGAATTTTCCACCAAATAGTGAAATTTCAACAACAACAAAACTCAACTTTGTAATTTTTCATACTTGAACCAAAAATTCGATTTTTTAAACAGCAAAGATGAATTTATCAACGAAATAGTGGAACTTTTAATCGAAAGAGACCAATTTACAACAATATAGTTGAATTTTTAATAAATTAGTTGAATTTTCAATCAAATAGTTGAACTTTCAAGCCAAAAAGACGAATTTTTTAGAAGACAGTTGAATTTTCGACATACAATGTTAATTTGCAACCAAGAAAAATGAATTTTCAAACAGAATAGAAGAATTTTTAACAAAATAATTAAATTTTTAACCACATGGTCGAAGTTTCAAAAAAAAAGATTGATTTTTTAAAAGACAGTTGAATTATCACCTTCAAAAGTTTAATTTTCAACAAATGTCAGAATTAAAAAAAAATATATATCATACTTCAATCAGATAGTTGAATTTTCAAACCAAAAAGACGAATTTAAAAAATAAATAAAGACGAGTTTACAACCAAATAGTAGATTTAAAAAAAATAAAGATGAATTTTTAACCAAATAGTGAAATTTCAACAACAACAAAATTCAACTTAGTAATTTTTCATAGTTGAACCAAAAAGAAGATTTAAAAAAAACAAAGATGAATTTTCAACGAAATAGTGAACTTTCAATCTAAAGAGACCAATTTTCAACAATACAGTTGAATTTTTAATAAAATAGTTGAATTTTCAAGCCAAATAGACGAATTTTTTAGAAGACAGTTGAATTTTCGACATACAATGTTAATTTTAAACCAAGAAAAATGAATTTTCAAACAAAAAAGAAGAATTTTTAACAAAATAATTAAATTTTTAATCAAATGTTCGAACTATCAGAAAAAAAAGAATAAACTTCAATTCAATAGTTGAATTTTCAAGCCAAGAAGACGATTTTTTTTTAAAGAAAAGATGAATTTTCAGCCAAATAGTGGTATTAAAAAACAAAATTAATTTGCAACCAAATAGTTGAACCTTCAATCAAGAGAGATGAATTTTCAACCCAAAAAGATGACGTTTGAACTAAAGAAATTAATTTTCAATAAAATGATCAAATTTAAAAAAAAAGATTAACTTTCAATTAATTAGTGAAATTTTGAAGCCAAAATGACGATTTAAAAAAATATAAAGATGAATTTTCAATTCATAATGACGAATTTTCTATCCAAAGAGATGAATTTTCAACAAAACAGTTGAATTTTTCATAAGAAAAGATGACTTTTGAACTATATAATTTATTTTTCTTAACCAAATGTTGGAATTTTCTAACAAAAAATTAAACTTCAATCAAATAGTTGAATGTTCAAGCCAAAATGACAATTTAAAAAAAAAGTAAGATGAATTTTCTACCAAACAGAAATTAAAAAAATATATATAATTTTCAACAAATTAGTTGAATTTACAACCAAATAGTTGAACTTTCAATCAAAAGAGATGAGTTTTCAACAAAAAAATCGAATTTTTAATCAAATAGTTGTATTTTCAAGTACAAATACGAATTTTTTACAAGACAGTTGAATTTTCAAACAAAAAGTTCATTTTCAACCAAGAAACATGAATTTTCAAAACAAAAAAATTAATTTTTATCCAATCAGATGCATTTACAACCGAATATTTGGATTTTAAATCAAAAGGGTTGAATTTTCAAGAAAATAGATGATTTTTTAATCAAATAGTTCAATGTTCATGCCAAAAAAATTAATTTTTAAGAAAAAAGTTTATTTCAACAAAGAAAGGTGAATTTTCAACCAAAAAATATGACTTTTTTACCATGCCAAAACGGCAACAAAACAATTAAAATTTTGACAAAAAAAAAAGAGCTTTTAACAAAATAGATGAATTTTCAACAAAATAATTCAATTTTCATCCAAACAGTCGAATTTTTAACGAAAAAGAATTAACTTTCTACCAAAAATAGTTGGATTTTATTATTGGGTCCTATTATATTAGTTCGACAAAAAGGGGAAAAGCGGAAATTTCTTGAAAATATGAGAAAAAAGAGAAATTCTTTAAAAAAAGGGAGAAAAAGGGGAATAGGGAAAAGAGTGCGAAGAATGTCATTGAATTTGAAATTAATCGATTTTAAACGTTTCCGACTTGAAAATCTGTAGCGGTTAAGGCCTTGAAATTTAAAAAAATAAAATTTTTGTATACGGATTAACGAAATCAGAAATTTTTCAATTTCAAACGATATTAATTGAAAGTTTTCTGAGTATAAAGCTTTAATGAGAGATTATTCAATTTTTAATGTTTTTAATTAAAATCGTAAAATTTTGTCTAGTTTTTAATAAAAATTTTTAAAGTATCATTGTGATTAAAATTTAAACTAAGTATAGCGAACTTCTGAAAAAAAAGGGAAAAAAGTCAATCAGTCGCATTTTTTCAAAAAAGTCGAAAGTGGTACCTATTGAATACAATTTTAGAAAAAAACCTACCATCACATCCAGAATCTTCTTAGTAAAAGCAAAAAGCGTCACGATAGTTTCACACGTGAGTGTTTTCAACAATTCCAACTCCCTAGAAATCAGCGAAGCATCCTCTTCATCTTGGCTTATCATGAAACGATTCATAAAATTACTAGCACATGAAAAAATTAAATGCTTCTCCGAATTCCCATCAAGAAACAATAATTCCAAATCCACCAATTCATTCCCCACCAGCCAAATGTAGGAATCCAAGGTTCGTAAGAAAGGCTTCACACTCTCCAATGAAATAACCTTGAACTCTTCATCCAGGTTCTTCAATATAATAGAATTCAGACCTTCAATTCCATGATTTTTCAAATAAAACGAGACCAGTTTCTGCACTGAATTGCAATTTTCCACATGAGAATTAATATCCTCCAGTATTTTCATGCACCTTTGTCTATAAGCTCGATCCAAGGATCCACACTGAGTGAAAAGCCAGATTGCTACTCCTTTCAAATCGGCACTTTGAAACTCGATTGGTTTCCTCCTTCTGGAATTCACAGTATTGAAAAGTTCCGCCTTGATTTTCAAGACCTTCTGAAGATGTCCGATCGCCGTTTCAATTCCCAAATCGTTACAACCCTCGGAGCTTTTAACAAAACAGTAAAAAGTCTCCAACCAGAAGGTATTCAAAATCTCTTCACTTTCTCTTAAAATCGAGTACAAATGGTTGAAAGCAACAGCGGCTGCGATTCTCTTCTGCGTCGAAGGATGCAACGCATAGGTACTCATTTTCCTCACGATGGTGTAAACATTAATCGGAGATCTTTCCAAATCCCTATCAGAAGACTGCTTTATCGACCAGGCTAGAAATTCCTTCAAACAAACTCCAGAAAATTCTCTTAAAGACGAATTCGATTCATCAGTCAAGCCATCGAAAAGAGCATCGACCAGATAAATCGTCGAAGGCGATTTCAGCATCAATTTTGAGCTTAGCCAATGCGTCATTTGCAAAAGAGTTGGATAGTACAATTGCCTAACAACTGTATCAGGATCAGATCCTAGTTTCAACATCGCCGGGCAGAGAATTTTATACAAATGAGCAAAACGATCCGGATTCGGTTTGTTTAAAATATCTCTCGTCTTCCCTAGAATCACTATAATCAGCGAATGAAGAACTTCGCAGGCACACATTCTAGTTCGTCTGTCTCCGGAACTTAGAGCCAAATCGACAACTCTGGGAAGAATATTATCAAAGTGAATGTAAAGCCTCATATCTGGAAAAAAGAGAGTATAATCGAGTAAATCTTTTTTATCCCAGGTTGCTTTCGTGTCCTGTGATCTTTTGTAGACAAAGTCGTGTGTAATTTCAGTGGAAAGGGAACCTAGAAACAAGAGAATTCTTCTCTGGAATTCTTCCAAGGTTTTTGTCTCGTCTTTCAGAGTCACATGCTTTATAATCTTCATCTGCGCTTTTATAATATCTTGTAGCAATTCAGTGGCACTCTCTTTGCTCTGGAGGTAAGGCTCGAGACTGGGAACTACTTCAAGCAATAATTCCTTCAGTTCTTCTGGATAACTACTAGCCAACTCACGAGTCCAGAGTTCAAGAGCATCAAGGGCACAAGCAGCCAGAGCAAAATCGCCCAATCCGATCGTGAAAGCGATTTTAAAAACTGGAACTGTGCGTTTTAATTCATCTTGGATGAAGACAATCGGTGAGTCTAAAATTAAATAGACACAAGCTATTTGCAATTCGTGGTAGAATCCGCAAATTAAATCCAAAGTACTTGATAAAAATCTGGAGATCATCTCGCAGGTTTGATTCTTCGGATCTAGGCTCTTCCAGTAGTTTCCTGATCTTTGGAGAATCACGTGGATTAATTTGTAAAATCCAGAGACCATTTGGTGTTTGTAAGAATTTCTCACCAACTCGTATACAATTTTTGGAAGCCAATCCTTGAGTAGAGAGAAATCGAGGATCTCGAAGATTTCGACGTACAGGTCTACCATGTTGATGAATATACGAAAATCAGTTTCGTTTTCTGCGGTTTGGGACAAAGCGACATCGGAATACATCGTGTCTTCTTTGGTTTTGGTTTTCAGATTTAAGGTGTTCATCAAAGTGGTGCAAGTGGCTACTAGTTGTTTGAATAATTGCTTTATTACTTGCGGCCCTGTTTCGTATTTGTATTTACTGATGTCGAGTAACTCTTGCCACAGGGGCAGGTAATTTTTGTAGCATATTGGTCGTTCTTTCAAAGTGCTGCGTGCTAGTTCTGCATCTATGAACAATGTGTGAGAACATGTCCAGAGAATTCCGTTGTAAACTGAAGAAGGAGAAAATGCGGGAAAATTAGGTATTAATAAAATAGAAGCAGTTTTGAGTTTATAAATTTTATAGAATATCTACTCAAATTCGAAAAAAATCCCTGAAAATTACGGGACTTTTTCAGGAAACTGTAGATTTATCCAGGTATCATTTTTCCTAAGAATGTTCTAGGTGTATCATCAAGCTCAAAGTTACTCAATCTTTAACTTGATTTATAAAATTGACAAAAAAAGGAACATTGATAATTGCAACCAATTTTAAAAGAGAACCCAAACTTTGAATAATAAAAAAATATTTAAAGTAATAATTGTTTATTTAAATATAGTTGAAATATAGTGCATTTTTCTTTCAGGTATAAAAACAGCCTTAGGCCCAGGAGATTAATAATGTTGATGTAAAAAAAGTATTTGTTACTAAGCTTATTTTAAAGACTTTTAGTGACAACAGTCATATAGAATTTTCAAAGGACTCATCTAGAAATTACTTTGGACGATTTAAGGGGGGGAGCGGGGAGTTAATAAAATCTTACAAAAAAATCTTGAAAAGTATCTTAAACATAAAAAATTACTTTTTAATAAACTTGTCGAATTTATCATAAATAAATTAATTTTTTACCAAAAGAGATGAATTCTCAACGAAAAATGTAATACTTGATATTTCAACCAAAAAAGATTTGCATTTTGAATTAAAAACAAATTAATTCAATCCAAAATGACGATTTTTCATCAAAATATTTTAATCTTCAACCGAAAAGACGAATTTTCAACAAAACAGTTGAGTTTTCAACCAAAAAGGATACTTTTTAAAAAATTGTTAATTTTTTAAAAGTAAATTAAGTATCAAGCAAATAGTTGAATTTTTAACTAAAAAGGATAATTACCACCAAAAACTGCATAGTTAAATATACAGTTCAAAAAATAATTTTCAAGCACAAAATATCGAATTTTCAAGAAAATAGTTCAATTTTCAACCAATGAGAACAGTTTTGAAAAAAAAAATAATTTTATATAAAAAGAGACGAATTTTTATCAAAATGCAGGATTTTTCAATTAAAAAAAGGAACAAAAAATTGAATAATTAAATTAGCAGTTAAAAAATTAAATTTCAACAAAAAAAAGAAATTTTCAACAAAATGGTTAAATTTTCAACCAAAGAGATGAATCTTCAAAAAAAAAAAAAAAAAAAAAAGAATTATAAACAAAAAGTGTAATAGATGACATTTCCACAAACATTTTTTTATTTTAAATCAGAAAGAGTGGAATTCACTTTAAAAAGACGAATATTCAAAATAATAGTTGAATTCTCAATCAAATCTGACCAAATTAGATTAATTTTCAACCGAATAGTTGCATTTTTAATTAAACAAGATAAAATTTATATTAAAAAGATTTTTCAGAAAATAAAACAAAATTTCGTACGTTATATTGAATTTTTAAGCTAAAAAGACGAATTTTCCACAAAACAGTACAATTTTTAACCGAAAAATTAATTTTATAGAAAATTTTTTAATCTTCAAGTAAAAAAAATGTCTGTAACCAAGTTTAATTATCAACCCGAAAATATCAATTATCAGCAAAAAGTTAAAAAGATTATTCTGATCTAAAAAAACGAATTTTGAACAAAATAGTTAAATTTTCAACCAAGAAGATTAATTTCCTATAAAAAAGACGAATTTCCAAAAAAATACATGAATTTTTAATCAAATAAATAGTTGAGTTTTCAACTCAAAAAGATACATTTTAAATCAAAAATGGAATAGTTACATATTCAACAAAGTAGATGAAGTTTTAACTAAATAGTTCATTTTTCAACCCAAACGTCAAACTTTCAACAAAGAAGATTACATTTTTCAAAAAGAGATACATTTTTAACCAAAAAGTTAATTTTCAACAAAATTCTTGAATTGTCAAGACAAAAAAGAAATGTCTATAAACTAGTTGAATTTTCAACGCGAAAATATCAATTATAAACAAAAAAGTTAATTTTCAACAAATTATATGAAGTATCAAATAAAAAAGATCAATTTTAAGTTACAAAAATTATTGTGGGCCAAAAAATGAATTTTCAACAAAGAGATGAATTTTCCATCAAGAATATTAATTTTCTGCAAAAAAAGACGACTTTTAAATAAAATAAATTAATTTTCAACCGACTGCTTGCATTTTCAATTTAAAAAGATCAAGTTTCCACCAAAAACGGAATAGTTAAATTTTCAGTTAAAAAATGTATTTTCAACAATAAAAAAATAAGGAATTTTAAATCAGAAAGAGTTTAATTCATTTAAAAAATATAAATTTTCAAGAAAATATGTGAATTTTTAACTAAAAACGATCAATTTTAAGTTGAAAACGTGATTTTTAACAAAACAAAAAAAAGAATTTTCAACAAAATAGTTAAATTTTCAAGCAACCATATGAGTTTTTCAACCAAGAAGATTAATTTTCTACCAAAAAATATAAATTAAAAACATACATGAATTTTCAATTAAAAAAGAAACCAAAAATGGAATAGTTAAATTATCAGTTAAAAAGTTAACTTTCAAACAAAAAAAAGGAATTTTCAACAAAATAAATAAATTTTCAAACAACGAGATGAATCGTAAAAAAATGAATTCTCAACAAAAAGTGTAATAGTTGACATTTCCACCAAAAATATTTTTATTTTAAACCAGAAAAGTGGAATTCACTTAAAAACGACGAATTTTCAATAAAATAGTTGAATAGTCAACCAAATTAGATTTGCATTTGCAATTAAAGTTGCATTTTTCACTAAAAAAGATTAAATTTGTATCAAGAAAAAGATTTTCCACTCAATAAATAAAAAGAATGTAATCCCAATATTGAATTTTCAAGCTAACAAGAAGAGTTTTCTACAAAACAGTTAAATTATCAACAAAAAAGTTAATTTTCAATCAAATTCGTGAAGTTTCAACTAAGAACGAGAAATTTTAAGTTGTAAAGATTATTCTGAACCAAAAAAAAAAAACGAATTTTTAACAAATACATGAATTTTCAATAAAATAGTTGAGTTTTCAATTCAGAAAGATATATTTTGAACCAAAGATAGGATAATTACGTTTTCAAGTAAAACAATTAATTGTAAGCAGAACAAATATCTACAAAAAAGTTAAATTTATAACACAAAAAAGAAGAGTTTTAAACAAAATGAATGAATTCTCAAGGGAAAGAGATTAATCTTCAAAATACATTTTCAATAGTTACATTTTCAGTGAAAAAAATTAATTTTCAACCAAAAAAAAAAAACGAACTTTCAACAAAATAGTTAAACTTTCAACCAAACAGTTGAAATTTAAACCAAAAATTTCTCATAAATGCCGTACGTAATTTATGGATGACCCTGACTCTTTCAGGTTTTCTCTAACATTCCCTGACCAGTTTTGAATTCCCTTATTTTCCAGAATTCCCTGACCTGTGGCTTAATAATTATTATTATATTCCCTGTAATTTATGTTTACATGATATTCTTAAATATACACGTATTATAACTAACGATTAATTAAATTAATAATACTAGAAAATTTTTGTTTGAATTTGTTACCCAAGTCCATGAATTTGAAGAATAATTAAAGCAAATATTTTAATCAATTTGAATAGGAACTTAAAATCCAGTGTGTATGTAACATATTAACATTTCCAATAAAATATATTTTCCTGAGATTAGTGAAAATGATCCAAAGAAGTTTTATTTAAATAAGTATAAATTTACTATAAATTTACTTTTATAAATAAAAAAACATCGTGATTATATTTAATATTACCGCTTTTAAAATAAATTTAAGCATGCTCGGAAAAATTCCCTGACAATTCCAAATTTTTCGCGTTAAAAATCATAAAAATGATTGATAAATACTGACTTAGATCATAGAAATATTCCTGTTGAAGATTCTGATTTAGGTATCCGACATTTGTAATCGACTTCCTTAGAGACTGAATTGCATTCGGTTGAACGAAAAGACGAAAATCAGGAAATCGTTTAATCAAAAGAGTTCCAAGCTTCGAAAGAAATTTTATCTGATCGATTGATACGTTCGGTAGGTTGATCAGAATTTCCGAAAGGGACTCCAGATAACTCGAAATTTCTTCAATGTTCGCATCGTCGCTGTAAATTGAAAATACATATTAAAAAATGCTACAAGTATCAGATTTCAGGCCTCGGACTCACTTCAGATATCAAAAATAGTACAAATAGTTTCACAAATTAAAAAAATAGTTTCATAATATTTTTCAAGTATTAAACTTATGTGTAATCCGAATTTAAAAGTGTATTAGTTCAAAATCAAAAAGTAGTGTGTGATGGAAAATTAACTGTATTTATCAAGCAACATTTTTAGATTTCTAAACTAATATTTAAAAGTATTAGAAATAAATTCAACGTTTATTTAAAATTTTAGGCGAACCGAATTAATAGAACCCAATAATAAGATCCAACTATTTTTGGTTGAAAGCTCATTCTTTTCGTTTGAAAATTTTATTATTAAATTTTTGTTTAAGAATTCATATTTATTGGTTAAAAATCTTATTAGTTGGTTAAAAATTGAATTGATTTGTTCAAAATTCGACAATATGGTTAAAATTTAAATTTTGGTTCAATATTCAACTGTTTTGTTGAAAATTCAACAATTTGATTGCAATTTTTTGTCTTCGTTGACTAACAGTTTTTCTTGGTTGAAAATTCATCTCTTTCAGTAGAAATTTAACCTTTTCTTGGTTAAAAAAGCCATTGTCTGGTTAAATTGGTTCGGTTGAAAATGAACTTTTATGTTCAAAATTCAACTGTCTTGTAGAAAATTCATATTTTCAACTAGAAAATTCAATAATTTAGTAGAAAATTCAACTATTTGGTTGCATATTTACGTATTTTGTTTGAATTTCGTCCTTTTTCGTATAAAATCAATTCTTTGTTTAAAAATGCAATTGTTTGGTTGGAAATGAATCTGTTTTAGTTGAGGAATCAGGTATTTTGTTGAAAATTCGTTTTTGTTGGTTAAATCCAATTCTTTTTTATTTGAAATAAAAATATTTTTTTGTTAAAATGCCAAGTATTACATTTTTTGTTGAAAATTCATCGATTTAGGTTGAAAATTAAACTACTTGTTTGAAAGTTGAAATAATTTCTTAAAAGTTATTTTTTTTTGTTGAAGATTCATAATTTTTGTTAAAAATTCGTTGTTTTTTTTTTGTATAAATAAATTGTTTTAAACTGAAAATCGAACTATTTTCTTGAACATTCAACTGTTTTGTCAAAAATTGTTTTCTTTTTTTTAACTGAAAATTCTCTTCAATGACAAATTTAACTACTCTATTTTTTGTGAAATATTGATCTTTTTAAATTTAAAAGATCAGTCATTTAATTAAAAATTTTTAGAAACGAAAAAAAAAATAAAAAAAAAAAGGATTCAAATCATCACATTGATTTTTCAAAATACTTAGTTGAAAATTTATGTAATTTGTTGGAAATTCGTCTTTTTTGGTAGAAAATTAATCTTTTTGGTTAAAAATTGAACTATTTGGTTAAAAATGTATGTCTTTTGTTGAAAATTCATCTTTTCTCGTAAAAAATTAATCTTCTTGGTTGAAAATTGAACTATAGGGTTAAAAATGTATTATTTTGTTGATAATTTATCTTTTTTGATAGAAAATTGATATTCTGTGCTAAAAAATCATCTTTTTGGGTTGAACACTTAACTATTTGGTTGAATATTCAACTGTTTTGTAGACAGCTCATCTTTATGTTTAAAAATGTAACTGTTTGGATTAAAATGTCTGTATTTTTTTGAAAATTCATCTTTTCAGGTAGAAGTTAATCTTTTTGGTTGAAAATTGAACCATTTGGTTAAAAATGTATGTGTTTTGTTGAAAATTCATCTTTTCTAGTAAAAAACTAATCTTCTTGCTTGAAAATTGAACTATATGGTTAAAAATGTATGTATTTTGTTAATAATTTATCTTTTTTGATAGAAAATTGATATTCTGCGTTGAAAATTCATCTTTTTGTGTTGAACACTTAACTATTTAGTTGAAAATTCAACTGTTTTGTAGAAAGCTCATCTTGTTGATTAAAACTGCAACTGTTAGGATAAAGTATCTGTATTTTTTTTTAAATTCGTCTTGTCAGGTAAAAAATTAATCTTTTTGGTTGAAAATTTAACTACTTGGTTAAAAATGTATGTATTTTGTTGAGAATTAATCTTTTTTGGCAGGAAATTAATATTCTGTGTTGACAATTCATCTTTTTCGTTGAAAATTCAACTACTTGGTTGGATATTCAACCATTTTGTAGCAAGCTCATCTTTTTGGTTAAGAATGCAACTTTTTGTATTAAAATCTCTGCATTTTTTTGAAAACTTGTCTTTTCAGGTAGAAAATTAATCTTTTTGGTTGAAAATTTAACTAATAGGACAACAATGTATGTATTTTGTTGAGAATTAATCTTTTTTGGTAGAATATTAATATTCTGTCTCAAAAATTCATCTTTTTCGTTGAAAATTCAACTATTTGGTTTAAAATTGAAACATTTTATAGAAAACTCATCTTTTTGGTTAAAATGCAACTATTTGGTTCAAAATGTATCTGTTTTGGTTGAGGATTCAACAATTTGGTTGGACATTCTTCCTTTTTGGTTTAGTTCAACTGTTTTTAATTTTAAATTAAATTTTAAAATAAAATTTCAGAAGAAAACTTCACGTCATTTATTCACGGCTCCTAATCAGCCATTAAGAACATTTTCCGGTTATTTGTGATTCGTTGAAATGACAGACATATTATTCTAGCCAATTAGCGAGGAAGTTTAATAATATTTTTTAAGGAAAAGTCAAGAAATAGTGACATTAGCGGACAATTGTGAGAACATAATATCTTTAGTGTCATTTTTTTGAAATAGTAGAAAAATAGTGTCATTGCTCAAAAAAGTGTCAAATAATGTCAATAGTGTGGTGAATCCGAGGCCTGAGATTTTTTCAAATTTAGTATTCTTTTATTAGTGGAAATTTACCGAGTGTTAAGCGAAATTGATCTTCGGGCTATCAACGAATACATTTCACAGACTTCCTCGCTAGTCAAGTGCTTCTTGCAAGGCGCTGCCATTTGACTATAACCCCAAACTATCAATTGCACTAAATTTGAATTCAGATTAAGCCTCGAAAGGTACCCCAAAAAATATGCCCTGAAAAACTAGAAAAAGAAAGTATTAATTAAAGAGTAATCATTTCAGGGTCGTTCAAAAACGCCACACTCACGGGCATCTACATACAAAGTTTACACTCTTTTCCCTATTCCCCTCTTTACCTCCTTTTAAAAGAAAACCTCTTTTTCCCCCTGTTTTTAAGAAACTTCCACATTTTCTGGTTATAGCTTAAATACGAACTGAATTAATAGAACCGAATAAGAAAATCCAACTATTTTTATCTGAAAGTGAATTCTTTTGAATTAAAAAATCTACTATTATATTTTTGGGTCAGAATTCATCTCTTTTGGTTAAAAATTTAACTATTATATTCAAATTTTTTTAAGTTAAAAATTAATGTTCATAACTTTACTGAAAATTAAACTACTTTCTTTCAGTTGAAAATTCATCTCTTTTAGTGGAAAATTCAACTATTAAGTTTTTCATCGAAAATTTATATTCTTTCGTTGAAAGTTAAACTACTTAGTTAAAAAATAATTTGATTGGTTTAGGATTGAATTATTTTGTTATTTTTTTTTATTGAAAATTTATTTTTTAACTGAAAATTAAACTTCCATTTTTGGGTTGAAAATTGATAGTTTTTAGTTGAAAACTGAACTATTAAAATTTTCATTGAAAATTCATTTACTCTCGTCGAAGGATGAACTACTTAGTGAAAAATTCATTTTATTGGTTTAAGGATTGAACTATTTTGTTGAAAAATCGATTTTTTTTTGCTAAAACTTAATATTTAACTAAAAATTTACCTACTTCATTTTTGGTTGAAAATTTAGTTTTAGTTTTTTTAGAAAATTTTGGTTGGTACTTCCTCTCTTTTAATAGAAATGTTTACCTTTTTTCGTTAAAAGTGCAACTGCTTGGTTAAAAATTAATCTGTTTTAGTTGAGGATACAACTATTTTGTTAAAAATTAGTCTATTTTGGTTAATTCAACTATTTTTGATTAATTATCAAAATCTTTTTTGGTCAAAATATCAACTATTACATTTTTCGTTCAGAATTTATATTTTTGGTTAAAATCGACTGTTTCTCAGTTAAAATTTAAGAATTTTGTTGTTGAACTTCCATTTTAAAAATTAATTGCGTTTTTGAAGATTCATCATTTTAATTGAAAATTCAACTATCTTCTTCAAAATTTAAACATTTTGTTAAAGATTCAACTATTTTATTAAAAAGTTATCTTTCTTGGTAAAAAATTTAACTGTTTTATTGAACACTCGAAATTCAACTATTTTGTTGAAAATGCAATATTGCAATTTCAATAAAATAGATCAATTTTCAACCAAAAAAATCAATTTTCTACTGAAAATCACGAATTCTCAACAAAATAGTTGAATCTTCTACTTGAACAAGATTTTTCAAGCAAAAGTGGAATAGATCATTTCTCAGTTAAAACCATTAATTATTTTAAAAAAATAATTTTCAACGTAGTTAAATTTTCAAGAAAAATAAATGAATTTAAAAATAAAATGATGAATATTTAATGAAAAAAGTTAGTTTGTAACAAAGTAGCTCAACTTTTAATCAAGTAGTAAAATTTTCAGCCAAAAAAGATGATTGACTTTCAACCAACAGTTACACTTGTTACCAAAAAAGATGAAATTCTTACCAAAAGAGATGAATTTTCAAAAAAATAGATGAATTTTGAACCAAATAGTTTGATTTTCAACCAAAAATATTAATTTTTAACCAAGAAGATAAACATTTTTTTCCAAAAAGACGAATTTTCCACTAAATAGTTGGATTTTTATACAAAAAGATGAATTTTCAATTTAAAATGAATTTTTAACCACATTTGCAATTAAAATTATGAATCTTCATCCAAAAAATTCATTTTAACAAAATAGCTAAATCGTCAACCAAAACAGATTATTAATTATCAACCAAACAGTAGTCGCATTTTTAAGCAAAAAATATGAAATTTTTACCAGACAAGAGATGAATTTTCAAAAAAATAATTATTTTTCGACCAATAAAGCTAAATTTTCAACTGAAGAGTGCAATTTTTAACCAAAAAGGATTAATTTTCTATCAGATACAAATAGTTACAATTTAAAGCAAGAGAGACGAATTTAAAAAAAAAATGAATTTTTAACTAAACAGTTGCATTTCCAATCGAATGGTCGAAATTTTGAACAAAAAAGATTAAACTGCAACCAATAATAGTTTCATTTTCAATCAAAGAGTTGAATTTTCATGCCAAAAAGACGAATTCTTTAGAAGACAGTTGAATTTTCACTTAAAAAAACTAATTTTCAATCAAAAAGATGAATTACCAACTACAGTTATGAATCTTCAAGTAAACAATTCATTTTTAATAAAACAGTTGAATTCTCAATCAAAACAGAAACAAAATAGGATTAATTTTCTACCAAAAGAGATACATCCTCATCAAAATAGTTGAGATTTTAACTAAACAGTTGAATTTTCAATCAAATGGTCGAAATTTCGAACAAAAAAGATGAAACGGCAACCAAAAACAATTGAATTTTCAACCAAAGAGTTGAATTTTGAAGCCAAAATGACGCATTTGTTATAAGACAGTTGAATTTTTAAAAAATTAGTTGATTTTTCAAAAAAATAATTAAATTTTCAACAAAAAAATCAAATTTGTAACTAAACAAGATTAATTCTAAAACAAACAATAAAATAATAGTAGACTTAAAAAAAAAGAATAAACTTTCATCAAAAAGTACTTGGATTTTGTTATTGGGTTCTATTAATTAAGTTCGCTTTCAAACAAAACAAAAAAAAAAGCGAGAAGAAGGGGAAGTTTCTTGAAAATGGGGGAAAAATAAGAATCCTTTAAAAAAGGGGAATATCGGAAAGAGTGTGTAGTCTGATATTCAATAGGACTTTCACATCACAGATTGCTATGCAGCTTTCATACACAGATTAATTAAATTTTCTATTTTGTTTGATAAAATCTAAAATGAGATCGATTAAAGTGACTAAAGTGGCCTATTCCTTTAAAACAGTGACTTTGTCCTTAAAAAGTGACTAAAAAGTGACTTGAAAAAAGCGTATATTTTTTTAATTAATTAATTTGAATGGTACATACCAATAGCACTTTTCTTTCCTCTTCTGTATCTCCAGATTTCAATACCTGGGCAATCGCTTTGTAAAATGTTTTCATTGCTCGCCAACCAAGTTCTGCAGTTTTTCCGCTTTGAACTGATAACTTTTCGAGTCGTTTGTGCCAAATTTCGTAATCCTTGTACATCATCGGGCCGAAAAAAGCCCAGTGTCTGATCAACAATTCAACAGCCGAACGCTTGTTCATAGATGCTGCTATCTTTTTTTCCACTTTGTCTTGCTTAATCGAGTCGGGCATTGAATTTTCATCAAAGGCACTCAGCAACTTTATGTATTGGTATACTTCTTTGTAATATTGTTTGTTGCTTTCTTCACTTGGAAAAGGAGTAAAATTTTCAAACAAGTCGATTAAAGCCTCAAAGTACTGTGCGTATCTTGCTGATTGAACGACGCTGTGCTCCTTATACTATTTAACCATGGAAAAAATTAATGCTTTTTTATTTACTAACATTAATAACCTAAATGATTGAAAAATCCATTATTAACAAAATTAAACAAAAAAAGTTTAAAATTGACATGAAACAATAACAGAGAACAAGCGCAAAAAGAGATGAAAAAAAGAGAAATAAGGGAAAGATTAAACATTTATTTTGACATTTAAAAAAGAAGAAACAATCTTTTTATAAGAAACTGTATAGTTTTTTAATAATTTTAAATGATTTTTTAATGGTTTCTTTCATTACAGAATTTATTTTTTTAATTGAATATAGTTAGGTCGCTAAAAATCCATTCATGTCGATATAAAATTGTCCGAGAAAACACCAAATTTGTTAAATAAACCATTTTTATAGGTTTTAAATCATTCTCATAATCAAGAATATTTCCTCTTCTAAAAATTCCTACATTATTAATTAAATTGTGATACGTTGTACGAACATTATTTTGTCTGACTGAAATTTATGTTCATACTGTTACGTTTTTTTGATTCAAAAATTCGTCCGTGGTAGCGCTGAAATCGAATTTTTGATTTCTATTTTCACTCTTTTTAATTTAAAAAAAATAGTATTCAATAATAAAATTCCTCTAAGTAAACAGGGTGAACGAAAAACTTTATTTTCCAAATTCCCTGATTTTTTTTTGCCAATTTTTGATTTACTCAAACCAGTTGAATTTTCGATCAAGAATATGACTTTTAAAGAAAATAGGTCAACTTTCCACAAAATAATTAAATTTTCAACCTAAAAAGATGAATTTTCAAACAGATGGTCGAATTTTCAAACAAAATAGATTAAACTTAAAAAAAAACAGTTAAATTTTCAACCATACAATTGAATTTTTTAAGACAGTTAAATTTTCAACAACAACAACAAATTTTTCATCCAAAAGGACGAATTTTCAAGAAAACAGTTGAATTTTTGACCTAAAAAGATGACTTTTTCATGAAATACTTGAATTTTCAACAACATAATTAAATTTTCCACAAAATAATTGAGTTTTCAAGCAAAAACACGAATTTTAAAATTAGAAGAATAATTTTCTACCAAAAAAGGCTAATTTTCAAACAAATAGTAGAATTTTTAATTGAAAAAGATCAATTTGCAACCAAAAGGACAAATTTTCAACCAAAAAATGTAAAAGTTAAATTTTCAGTAAAAAAATTAATTTTCATAAAAAAAAGGTCAAATTTTCAACCAAAAAGATGAATTTTCAACTAAAATGATGAATTTCCCAACCAAATGTAAGAA